>VSMD01061115.1:0-115018 GCA_008750895.1 Mirza zaza | reverse complement strand
GGTGATATAGCACCTCTTGTATTATCCTGGATGGAGCTGGAGCCCATTATACTAGGTGAAGTATCGCAAGAATGGAAAAAACAAGCACCACATATACTCACCATCGAATTAGTACTAATTGATTGACACTTATGTGCACATATGGTAGTAATATTCATTGGCTGTCAGGCAGGTGGGAGGGGGAAAGAAGGTATGGGTATATTCACACCTAATGAATGTGGTGTGCACTGTCTGGGGGATGGACAGACTTGTAGATCTGATTTGGGTTGGGCAAAGGCAATATATGTAACCTAACATTTGTACCCCTGTAACATTCTGAAATAAAAATAAATTATTTTTAAAAAAAGACACAGCAGCTGAATGAATATTAGGTTGGTGCAAAAGTAATTGCAATTTTAGCATTGTTGAAATTTGCTGTTTGATACTGGAATACATTCTTATTCTATATGAGTGTTATATATCGATATCTATATCTACTTCCTGAGTAAAAATATATCCCATAAAACCTATAGAGTACAAATGAATAGTGGTTTATTCATATACATTGGGAACAGTGAATTGGCAAAAGGTGAAATGGGATTTAATTTTTTATGGGTCCTCGAAGAATTAACTGATTCATGAAGAAATAAACAAGGGATAAGTTGGGAAAAGAATAGATTAATACAAAGGAATTGCGGGGTTCTGATAACTTATCTGGGTCTTGATATAAGTTTGGATGGTGTATATTTGTCGATGCCTTGGTAGGCAAATTTGTGAGTAAGCTATTGGCCTAAAAGGGCTAATGTGGCTTTTTTCACTATGTTTTATAAAACAATCCTAACCAGGAACTTACTTATTAAATGAATATTTTCCATTTCCATATAAAAGCAGACATTTGTGTTAATAGTATCCACCATCTAAGGATATTAAATAACACCAAAAGAGCTAGTAGTACCATCTAATACAGGTGTTGTGAAATTGCCCTAGTTCGGGGAAATCTGCTTCCCCAATTTTTCTGGAATAGTACTTCATGTTCTAAATGATATAATCAATGCATCTTTAGTGATGTGAGAAGGTAAGACAAAAGTATATGTCCACAGGCTTGAAGGCTCAGATTGTAAATTCTTGCACTTGGATCTCCTCTCTCCCACATCCAATGCATTAACTAGCTCTGTAGCTTGCATCTGCTTGGCATGTCCTGAATGCTGCTACTTCCTTACATGGCTGGTCCAAGCCACCATCCTATTGTATGAGACCACTGCTTTCTAACTGGTAGCTCAGCTTCTCTCCTGATCCTTTTTCAGTCTAGTCTGCAGAACGCCGCCAGAATTATCCTGTAGAAACACAAAACATATTCCATCTTTGCTCATAACACTCCCATGGTTTCCCTCAACTCTTGGAATTAAATCCAAGTTTGTTAGCCTGGCCACAAAGCTCCTACAGGAGGTGGCTTCCTGGTACACTACATGGCTTCCTGCTTCCTGCCTCTGCAGCACATGGTGCACATTTTGCTACAGTACTCATGCTGTGATTTTTGTTATGCATTTCCATTTATGTTTATGTATTATTTATGGAATTCTGTCTTCACCACCAGTCAATGAGATTTTTGAAGTCAGGAGATAGGCCTTATTTATCTTTGATCCTTGGTACAACATACATTACTGAAAAATACTATGCATTTAATACATTAGACAAAGAATAGCAGCCTCCCTCCCTGGATTTGGGTCTTTGCTCCTTGGCTTTCCCCCACCCGGAACAGGCCCTTGTCATTCCCTCCCCCCAGCCTGCTTACTTTTCCTTTTAAACATTTACCACTGTCCAGCAACACATTATCCATTGTTTATGTTGATTGCCTTTTCTCTCCCACTAGAATTTAAGATCCAGATATGAAGGGACTTGATTTTTTCCCAGTTGTTTGTGACCAAGCCCTAAAATAGTGCCTAGTGAATAGTAGGTTCTAAGTACAGAGTTGTTGAATGATTAAGACACCTTCCTTCCCCGAGAAGCTTTCCCACATTACTAGGATGGCATTAAAACATTTAACAATGTATGGCAAGGGCAGTGACCACTTAAGACAGACCAGCAGCCCATCAGAAGGGATTTTGCATTGTGTATCACACTGGACAATAGGAATACCCACCTGCCATTCACAGAAGCTATGCTTCCCTCCCCTCGGGTCATCCTTTGCGTCACTGTACCTATCACTGTGGTTATGGGTGTATTTGGCAATCACCCACCTAGCCTGTAAGCTCCTGGAACACAAGGGATGTCTTTTTCACACCACATCTGCCATTATAAATAGTTGCTCAAAATAATGTCCACATAAACATTTGTTGAATGCGTGGATGGGTTGATTAATAGTTAAGCACTGTAAAATATCATTAAGTTGCATGATTTTTGTATACTTTCCATAATATGGACATAAGTGCAAAGTGTAAAATAAATATTTCAATAAATCTAAGGTTTGACGATGTGAAGATTCATTCAAAGTGGTTTCCACTGTCACCCACTTTGGGTAGTGCAATGTCAAAATCCTTTGTTGTTCTCAAGAGTATATTTGGGGAGATAATCTATTCAAGGTCTCATCGTGCAAGGAAAGAAAATTACCAATTTTTTCCACATGCCTCTGATTAGCCAAACAGGACGTAAGAAACTATGTCATTGGTAAAGTCACATTTAGTAAGAGACTGAATCATCTTCCTGATGTACATTAAACTTGTCCCCTTTCGTTATCTATCAAGTGTTTGATGTCAAGTTACATGTTATCAACAAATGGTATCTATTGCACCGTGAAGGAGTTAATGATGTACTAACCAATTTAAAACCATCATTCGAGAGAGAGATGGGGGATTTTGCTGAAAGAGTCTGTACCAAAAAAAAAAAAATAAATAATATTGAGAAACATTGACAGAATGAAATTGGAATGTTTTTATGCTAACTTCTACTATAGGATGGATCGATAATGGCATTCGGTTGTCCTCTGAGTGTGCAAAGCCTGGGTGTAAGACAGCAGCAGAAAATCACCTCAAGATTTCCATAATATCCCATTTTCACCGCATGAAGAAGTAAATACAATAATTGCATCTCGTATGAATAGCTAACCCACATCGGAGCGGCACAGTCATTATCTAAATGCGTTTTGCATTGACTCGCCAGAAGATCCTCGGTGAGGGTTAGCATCATGAATTCTAACTCAGTTAAAATCCAGGTAACAAGCAAAACCTCTGCAGGTGGTCATGTGACTGCCTCGGGGTGTATTTGAGAGTCCAAAAAAGAAATAGGATTAGGGATTTTCAAGATACAGTTAGAAAAAAAGACCCGAAGCAATGGTAATAAAATCCCTACACTTTGGTGAAATGTTAGTTTCAAGCCAGTGGTGTTCTCATGGTTTGGTAGTTGCTGTGTCTACACAAGGGAATGGTTTGAATAAAAATTGTTGTCTTCAGCACCACTGCATATGTATTGTCAGTCTCTTTCTCCATGAAAAATCCTTATTTATTTTCAAAATGAGCTGGCTATCTACAGGATACCTAAAGCCAAGCTGTCCCTTTGGAAGAAAACTGCAAATACGGTGACACGCTTCCTGATTTTGATGTCATTTGGTTCATATAAACTTCTTGTTATGATTACTAACACCTTACATTTCCGGAACACTTTACATTATAAAACATTATCACATACATTATTGTAGTTGATTCTAACTCTAATCAATCTATTTAACACATAAGAGAAAAAAAGATTTAGATTTGAAGTTCACCATGCAAGACAGGAGAGCTGGTAAGAGCGAGACTGTTGTAAACCAGCGGATCAAGGGGTCTTGGACACCAGAATCCAATCAGCCAAATTAGTTTATTTCTACCTCCACAGGGGCTGTCGCCACTCCATGCAAGGAGGGAACAAGCCTTTGCGTTTCTCTTATACCCTGGGGGCTGGCAGCTATGAAAGCAAGAAATCACAGAAGCAGAATTTTGCAGTTAGCCCATTAGCCGTTAGTTAAGGGAACAATGGAAAGGTACACTAAGGGACAAGGGACTTTCCAGGAACAGGACCTCTCTATTCCTTTTGAGAACAGGCCTCCTCGACTTTCTCCTCCCTCCTCTGGGACCTTTCCTATGCGGTCGGGACATTTTACTAATAGTTGGAACAAGACTGACTCCATTTTAGATCTACAGGAGCCATCTTTAGTCTATCTACTTCAAGAGCAGCACCTTATTACAAACATATTGGGATCTAAAGAACCTGTGAGACTTTTTCCTTCCTTGGTGAAATTTGTTATACATGTACAACTTGAGGATCAAATAGCTCCCACCTGAAGCAAATGAAGAGGAAGCTGAGTTTGCCTTGCAATGCCCCCGTCTAGCTTGGTTAGTCCCTCTGCTTTGACAGGACACTAGTTTAGCCAAAATGTGGGTACTAAGAGCCAAGCAATGTGCCAGGTCCTGGGTTAGATCCCTTGCCATTCTCTTTTGTACTGTTTTCAACCAACAGGATTTTCATGTACCCACACCTTTCCAGGACAGCTTTGTGCAAGGCAGCGTGGAACTATCACAACAGGCATGTGCTCACTCCTGGGTCACTCCTGGTCATGGGCAACTAATTTAACATCTGTGAGCTACTATTTGTAAAATAGATTAAAATGGCTATATTATATTGCATGGCATTTTCATGAGGACAAGAGAAGAATATAGCAAATCACCACATCACAAGCCTGCTCCTTTCTTGCTTTGCTCTACCATAGTGATAATACAAGTAGATTAATCCCTAACCAAACATGAATAACTGAGAAGAACCAAAAGGACAGCATTTTTCTATTTCAGAAGGGAATCTTGAATTCTCCAAAGCCTTGACCAAAAGGAATACATTTTTTAACATAGTTTTACTTTTCTTGGCAGGGATGGGACCTCAGATCACACCACTCATTCCTGTGAAAAATACCTATCGGTATTTACCCTACCATAGGTAAAGGTTGGGCTAAAGAACAATAAGGTATGGTCCCTGACTTTGAAGCACTCATGATAGCAATTTATTGCTCATCCACTATGGGGGTGGTGAGCAGCTACTCCCCACCCTCACCACCCAGTCTTCCCTACAGGGACACCCTCCTCAAGCACTGTCTCATTACTGAGTCACTCTTTAAGGATCAACTGAGGATTAACTCTCCCCAAAACATTACATAGAAGGAGCTCTGGGAGATAATCCTGTCCTTACTCCTTCTGCCCTAGAGCACGCTGCAATTTAATTACACTCATGCATTATCTTTGCAAGTCTTCTTCCATGTAAAGCTGTCCTCTCAGCCCTCTTACGTCTCTGTTTCCCTCCCAGCATCTGGATGCCGCCGGGCTGCTGATATTCACATCAGGTCACACAATCCAGTCTTCTCAGAAGAATCCATCATCTTCCGAGGCGATAGAGGCATGGCATTGCACAACGACATTAGCACGAATGTAGATGATCGTGCAAAACTCTTTTGATCTGAGTTAGAGTTTATTATCCACCAATCCTTTATTTATTGCTGTCTTAGAAGGAGTAAACAACTACATGTTTTGACCTAGACTACTCAGTTTTTAGCAAAATAGAGTTGCTTTGTAAATAAAAAATTTCCACTAAGTTATAAAACATATTGGATAAAGCTTTTCGTTTAATAATGTACTTAATAGGATAATTGCTTATTCATAACTGTAAAGGAAAAATTTTTCTGGCAATGTCTTTCTGCACTGACACACCCTTCAAAAGACACCACCACCAAGACTTAGGATCATCTAATCCATTTTAAAGTCTGTTGTATTTGTTCTCGCAAACAGCCTTCTGAAAACCTGCTCAGTTGTGAATGTAGTTTGAAGAAAATGTTTAGACAGCTCTCTTCTACCTAGTACATCTCTCTGCTTAATTAAGAGACCAAAATAAATACTAGAAAATAAATTATGAACTTTTAAAGAAATTTTCAGGAAAAAAAAATACAATAACAAGGTCAGGTCTAATTGCAGACTTGGCAGCCCATATGGCTCACTGATAAAGTTATTCTCTTGTATTTTCATGGTCTTTTGCTAATGAGGAACATCGAGTCTTTCTTGGCTCCTGACAACATTTTCTATATCTATGCTATTCATTTTGTATAATACTCTAATAGACTAGAGAGAAGATTTGCCTTAAGTGTGGTCACACAAAGTCAAGAAGAAACTCAGGAATTAGAACTCAAAGGCATAGTGATTGCTGATGTCTGACCCTGTCTGTCTGTTTACTTATGTGCCTGTAAATAAATAGTGAATGTGTTAGAAGCAACCCTCAAATGTTCCTAGGATGATCGTTTCTTCCACTAAAATGAAAATAGATCTATGAAAACCATTTTTCATTATGTACTTGAAATCCCAAGAATTTCAAGGTATTTTAAGATTGTCTTCTTGAGGACGACGAGGTTGCTTTTGGTTAAATAGTTACTACGCTTATCACACACTGTAGGAAGATATCACAGTAAATGACCTTAAGTGCAGTTGAATGACAAACAGATTCCATACCTCTACCACTAAGTATTATAAATCAAAGAGGAAAAACCTTACCACCATTTTGTTTGCAGTTTATTGTATTAGTTAATTTAGTATACCTGAAGTGCTAAAATCAGCTTGCCTGCTTCAGTGATGCCCCAGAACTCACTTTGAACCTGGGTTAACTATATCAGACCATGAGCAAGTCTCATGGAGCAACTTGAGGGATGGATGAAAGTGCTGCATGAATCTGCCTTACACCTACCTTCACATTTCCCTCTGCTCATTTTTCAGTGTTATATGCTTTTGCTATTTACCACACACAACTAGAGAAAGGTCAAGTTAGAAACAAACAGGAACTGAAGGCAGGTACTCAAGGACCGAACATATTTTAAATGAACAGGATGAATTTGTCTTCTGTATGCTCACTCACATTCTTAAGGCCAATTTGTGGAAAAAAAAGATATCAGTTGCATTCAAGTTCCAGATGAGAGATAATCAAAGGACCAGCAAGGAAATAATTTTAAGTCTGGGTTAGTGGGAAGATCAAGGAGGCTCAAAGAAAAATTATTTCCTGATTGAAATGCACATTAAGGTTTAGTCTGGAAAAATATTCCAATGTGATATTAAGGCGATCAGAAAAAAATACAGGTTGCCAGATAAAACACAGGATGCTCAGTTAAATTTATAATTTTAGGTAATTGTTTAGTGTTCAATATATCCCAAATATTATATGGGATACACATTTATATTTCACTTTTATTTATTGTTTATTTGGAAATCAAAATTGAACTCAGCAGCCTGGTGTTTTTATTGGCTAGATCTGGCAACCCTAATTAGGATATTGAGATTTGGGCAGAAAAAAAAATAAAACAATTCGAAGCTGAATTCTAGGACTGAAATGTTTTCTGTGGTCACTCAACATTTGTTGCATGGAATAGGATATTTCAAATATGCAGGAGAAGCCCTGAGTTTGATAACAACAATCAGTAACATTTAAAGTTCTCAGGGCTCAGGCTGGACATACATTTTTTTTCCTAGCAGGACAACAGCTCAGTCTCGTGAAAAGGGCTACTCGGATGGCCTTGACTACAGGGATTTGTAAAATAGGGACCTTCCATAGGGGATGGTTCGGGAGTCACCTTGTCAAAAAGCAGTGGACGTGGATGGGAAGCATTATAATACTCAAACATTTATTAGAGGTAGGGCTTAAAGAGGTGAGGGGAGGAATTCAAATGCCTCATGCCGAGTAGGAAAGATGAAGAAGGGGGTTCTGCTGAAATAATTCAAGCTCCACGAGGTAGATGAAACCTGACTATCAATTCCCAAAAGCAGCTTCGGTTTTAGATGCCTGTCGCCTCCACCATGTCATTGAGACTGAAGGGGCTGAAGTGGCCACAACAGACCCAGAAGTGACCAGAGACGAAGGAGGCTTCTGGGTACAGACCCGGGAAAATCAGGCAGCAAACAGAGAGGCCGCAGGTGACAGGGCAGGCAGGTGTCCTCCCTGGGGCTTACCAGCTCTGCGGATGTCAGCATCATGCAGAGCCTGGAATGTCTGCTTGTTTTTTAAGTGCCAAGTAAAGAACCCCTGTTATTCTGCTTTATTTTGAAGTTTAATACCAGATAGTTTGATCCTCCCTAAATAATAGTGCAAGAAGAGTATGCTGTCCCCAGGATTCTGGCCTCCTGGTCATATTCCACTCTGTAAGGCAAGGGGAGGTAACTCCAAGCTTGTCCCTTCCCCTTTCTCTGTCCCCCTTCTGCCAGACCCTAAGAGGCACCACTGTTTTTTACACAGGTGATGGGCTCCCTACGTGGAGCCCACTAGGGAAAATTGTTTCTCTTTGTTTCCATTTCTACTGTTAAGGTTAGAGGTTTTCATCATTATGAGTTATAGCAAGGAAACTATACTGAACAAAAGCCACGAGATACAGAAACCACATTCATAGCAGAATCCTTTATCAGTAAAAATTAAAAACATAAGGGATCAAAATCAAACATTTTATGTACTACTGTTTGGTAGAAGGATGATAGTGTTAAAGTGTTAGAAAGTTCCGGAAAAAGTAGAGTATTTCATTCAGTCCTCTGTGTGTAGCCACTGCCCCCTTAATGCTAGTGGGAGTGAATCACTATCATAATTACCAGTCACCTGCCTCTGAGGGGTACTGTACTGAGGACCAGAATTCACTTAGCGGTGATTACACAGCAATACATAAAGTATAATTTACAGGGGAGGTCTTTTGGAATCAGGATTGATAATAGTAATGATGATCATAGTAGTGATGATGATGCTAGCATGTGTTGAATGCTGATCATTGGAGGTGATCATTTCATACTTATAACAACTCTTTGGTGTAGGTACATATCGTTATTCCCATTGACTTATGAGAAAACTTAGGTTTGGAGCAATAAAATGCTTCACCTATTTGCCAATGGCCCCGTGGGTCCTCAGGATTTGCACCTTGGACATTTGACTTCAGAGTGAATGGTTGTCAACATTTCCCCATGCCTAAAGATGAAGGAACGCTTGAAAATACTTATTGTGCTGTTTCTACTTGTGTATTAATATAATTAGTAAATATTTTCCAAGATTGTTAAAGCTGATAACTAAGTCATGAAAAAAACATATTTTGACTTATAACTCATTATATATGCAAGAATAGACTGGTATAAAAGCTTATTTTGTGGATGCTGAGACTGTTGTCTGCTTTAACAAAAAATACAAAAACTAAAACTAAAGCAACCTGCCAGAACCCACAGTGACCTGCAGCCAGGCTGCTGCCAACCTTGCAGGAAGGTGACGTAGCCTAGTTAAAAAGCTGATGAACAGGAAGCTGGAGTGTCAGCAGGAGTGCAGTGAGGCCTGTGTATCATGCATTTATAATGAGTAAAATAGAATCCTATCGTGGGGACCTACTGAATGGCTCTTCTCAGTCACAGTAGTCTGGCCAGGTCCTTGTGGAGCTGATCTGTTTATCTTGTCATTTGCCGGCATGTAGAAGCACACCCGGCCACTGCCCGAAGAACAGAGGTCCCTGAGGCGTGGGGACGCTGGTCACCTGAACTTTTGGTGAACAGAAATGCCACCTCCCCTATGCTGTTACCTCAAGGATAAAGCGCTTATAAAGTCGCTTCCCACATTGGGGCAAACTCCCATGCTAAATAAACTCTGTAGCTTGTTAAAAATTGAAGGTGAATTCTTAGCCTCCAAATAGCTACATTTCCAGTGACTTCACACAGCCTCTGTAGAGGGAATTTCCTGACAATCACATCCCTAGGGCTTTCTGAGCTGTCCCTTTTCTGCCACCCTTCTTGAAACAAAGACTGGCTCCGGAGGAGCCTGGCCCTTGCTATAATCTGTAACCTATAGAATATAACTCATCTAATGGGTGAGCCACATGAAATCGCCAACATTTAACCATTTTTGACCTATAAAAAAAATGCTCATTTCTGACAGCTCAATTCCATACTCATCAGATTCAGGTTTCCCTTTTCCTTTTCACTTGCTGACCTTGAGTCTAGCCTGCTGCTGTCACACAAGTCAGTGAGGCGGTCTCTGTCATCTTCACAATCAATCCCTAAAATTCCCTAAAGTCCTTCCACAAAATCTTCAAGGGCAACCTGTCTGACACACGCTTCCCATGTTCATGCTTTGGGGAATATGTTTATCTCTAGTCATCTGAGCAATTTTAACATTTGAGGATGCCGTGCCCGAGTCAGAAGCTGTGGGCTTTGCGTACGGCGTGCAGGGCACAGAGGCCAAGGAGAGCCTGTGCGCTACTCGGGGAAATATTTCCATTTAAAATAGGAAAAGACCCTCTCTCCTTCAAGAGCATGTGCTGCAGGTGCTAAGCAGGTGCCTGTGCGCTTGCATTGTGTTTTCCCTCAGCGATGTGTGACACCAGCAGGACTTTATACAGGGTCAGGGGCTGGGGACCACCGTCCCGTCCTGGGATCACATCCTCCCTCCAGTCCAGAGAAGGAAAGCAGGGAGGGCCTGTTCTAGAACAGCCCACGCGCTTTATCCAGGGCTCCTTCCGTTTACATCTCTCCTGTAGCATCACAAGTGACAACTCGCTCCTGCTCCCTCCACCCTACCAGCCTCCTCTCAGGAAGGTTTTAGGTTTTTCCTGCAGTCACGTTGGGAGAGAAGTAAGTCTGTGAACCGGAGGACCAGCCACAGCGTCTTGCATTAGCAGCATCCACAGGACCGTTTCGGCCTCATATTCAGAGAAAAGAGGGGCCCAGCCAGCCAGGGTGAACTGATACAGTATTCTAACGGGTCATGCTCATTCAGACTCAAGTGTTAGGGTTACCTGAGTAGAAGAAATTGTAAAGCCTATTAACAAGACCTTGACCTTGAGTATGTTCTGCACTGGAAAACACAGATTAACTTGAATCAAATTAAGACCCAATACCATAAGAATTCCTTCAGCACCTCTCCTAGAATGATTCTGTATTTTATTGCCAATGACAGGGAACTTCTGGAAATCAAATAGCCTAGATGTGGGACTAGAAGCTTTCCAAAGTGAATATGTGTGTATTTTATCTTTTAGCACACTTCTGTGTGAGGAACATATCTTAAAATCTTGGAAGATATAATGTTCATGGATTTGAACATTAATTGTTCCAACAGTTTCGAAACCTTAGAAGCTGATGTTTTGAAGTGGCATTTTAAAAAAGTTATCATTTCCTCTTTAGCAAACTATTAATTTCAAGTTTATCTCTATGAAAGGCATGGAAACAAAGATAAAACCATGTAGGCCGCTGGCCTTAGTAAAAGTCAGTACTTTTTTGTTTATTAAAGCATCTACTTGTGGTTAAAAGTAAAAAAGCAAGATCACGCTTATTATATACCGTTCTCCATCTTATTTGCAATGAATAACCTTGATCTCATTAGTATTCCCATTTCTACAGAAGTTTCTGGGACACGACTGTTCCCAAGCATGGCAAGGCATGCATTTGGCTGTTGTCCAGGCAGTCTGTCCCTGGGCTACCCTCACCCCATGCTCTGCAAGAAGATGCTGCAGATGCTATGGTTTAATAAGATACGTATTTGGTCTTTGTCCAGGGTTCCTGGCATAGAGCTCTTAAAACCCTTGGAATTTCCAGAGTGACAAGAATGTCTTGCTATTCATAAGAAGGGCCTTTTGATCACACCTTAGGTGTGTTGTTAATTCATTCTAATAAGATTACTTAGGGCAGAGCCCCTAAATTGCCTCTGGATGTGGCTGGTCACCAGAAAGTGCAAGTTATTAGCTGATTAGCAGGTAGGGAGCTTCGGCCCCACCCCATAACCTCTGGGAAGGGTCAGGGGGCTGGGGATTAGACTCTATAAAAACTCTTAAACAACAAGGTTTGAGGAGCTTCCAAATAGGTCAACATGTCCAGCTGCTGGAAGGGTGATGCACCCCAACTCCACAGAGACGGAAGCCCTTGTGCTCAGGTCTTTTCCAGACCTTATCCTATTTATCTGTATCTTTTATTATGAACCAACAAATATAAATAAAGTGCCTTCCTGAGTTTTGCAAATTTTGTGAGCCATTCTAGCAAATTACCAAACCCCATAAGGGGGTCATTTACAGAGAAGTACGGTGGCCTGGTGCTCTCGATTGGTGCCTAAAGTGGGGGCTCTCTCGTGGGATGGAGCCATTGAACCAGTGCAGTATGACTGCTTACTCTAGGTGGGTCCTGTTGGAATGGAAGGAATTGTCGGATACTCAGTTGGTGTCCAGAGAGTTGAAGAATTGTTTGTTAGTATCAGAAAACGCCCTAGACATGCAACACTTTGATTTGAAATCAAATAGACATAGAAACTTTGGGAAAATGATACCTCATTAGTAGGAATACTGAGCAATCCCGGCAGTTATGGGTTCTTTTGGCAGAATAGGTCTTTAGCAGCGTGGCATGTCTGCACCACCTTGTGTTGCAAGAGAAAGCCCTCCCATGCCCTGCAACTTGGGTTCTGAAATGCCAACTTGTCATGTTCTTTCTTAACATAGGCCTTCTCCTTGTCCACTGGCATCTAACATCTTTTCTGATGCTTCTACTGGGAATTTCAAACCAGTTTTCTTCACCTTGCTGAGGGCTTCACAGAGATCTTTTAGACTTAAGTAGTAAATCCAATCGTGTGTGCTGAAAAGTGGGTGCCTGAAATGGTAACTTTTTGCTTACATACATATATATATATTATTTTATGTATGTATGTGTTTATGCTTTATTAAATATGTTTTTTATACAATTTTACTTTATTGTATTTTCACGTTTTTAGAGCACCTGCCCTTGGCCTGGGCATTTGATTGGGTGAAACAGCTCCCCTCCCTCTGACTCCAAAGAAGTCTGCAACTGACACCCATGGGTGGTGCATCCACTTCACAGTGGTGGTGGGGAAAGAACAGCCAGTCCTTTTGAACACAATTAAGCAGGGCGGTTGAAAAGTCTTTTTAACACCACTCACTAGCTTTTACTTATTTTCACTCACCACTATTTGGCCTGTGACCCAGCAGGAGGTCTTTTAAATCAAAACACTTAGTTAGCCTTCCCCAGGGAAGGTTCCAACCTGAAAGAGACCAAACATGGCCTGAGAAAGGGCAGCTCAGTTTAGCACCAATTTATGAAGCAATGTTGCTTATCCTTAGCACAGAGGAGCCTGCAGGGGCCAGGCAGTGGGGATGCAAGACAGAATGTGGGGCATTAGGGACCCAGGACAAGGTCACATGCCCAGGGAGGGGGAAGAGAGGAGCCTCCAGCAGGGGAATGGCAGGAGATGGGTGGAGGTGTCTCCCTGAATAACAGGGTGCTGGGACACGCAGCTTCAGTTTGGGGATGACTCTACCTGCTTCCCCCATTTTTCTTGTGTTCTCTCAGGAGAAAGAAGAGTCACTCCCATGCCTGAGGCTCTGGGTTGTGTCTTTTTCCCCAGATCTCCTCCTCCAAGAATCAGAATTGCAAAGCAGCCACCTCCAGGGAATCTTGCTGAGAGAAAAAGAAACTGGGATGATCAGAGGAACCTTGAGCAAACAGAGTCCTCACCTTGAGTTTGTCAGGAAGCTGAGCACAAGTTCCCTCTTCCATACAGCATATTGTCCAGTTAGTCAGTGCTGGCATCAGCCTGTGGCCTATATGGCATTTTACCAGCTCCAAGGCCTGTGGCCACATGCAGCACTACATTTAGTTTCACATACTGCACTTAAACTGCCCAGGAATCAGAAGCTAGTCCATGTCTTTGAGCCCAAAAACCTTTGGATAAGGATGAAAGTACCACTTGGAATTCCCTGCTACCTTTTTACTATCCGGCTCCACGCCCTGTTTGCCCTTACTCAGGGATATGAGTCGGGGCCAGGACTTAGCCCCAGCTGCCTGTACACACTCTGCGCTATCATGCCAAGAGGGCAAAGGACAACTAAAGGGTGTCACAGAGAGGCCAACCATGGGGTAAGTCCCAGGACCATTGAGTGGCATGCCTTTCCTAGGAAAATCATTTTTCCTTCTTGTAAGGGAAATGAGACAGGCATATTGACACCACCACCATAAGCTCACCCACTGTCCCAGGGTGGTACATATTCAATGTCACTGTGGAATTCAGGGTAATTGGCAAAGCTGGGGCTGCCCCTCAACCATTACCTGGTTTTCATTCTGTTCTCCAAAGTGGAGAACCACAGTCTCACTACTGCTTGGAAGAACCCCACTGTCACTTTAATTTGCAATGCTGTGGCTCACATCGTCTGCATTACTTGAGCTTCTACTATTAAGGACACCTACCCATCTGAGTTATTTACATTCCAGAATGTGGAGTAGCTGCTCCATTATCTCGAAAGCCATTGCATGATCAATCTGGCCTCACATTCATTTCAAGAGCATATACTGACACTCAACATTCAAAACAAAGGTTTTGTGTAAGTACATTGCATTGTGTCAGGGCTTGGTCACCACATCAGTCACTGTGGCAGGGAGCCCAGTGCCCTTAATGAAGATGGAAAGGGAGTTCTGCCTACCTCCAAAGAAATAAGTCAAGGGACTGGATACTGAGATGAGACTTCATAATATATCTTGAATTTTTCTCTAACAAAGATTTGGATGCTTTGCCTTGTCTTAACTATGGGTATTACCAGGAACATTGGAAAAAGAGACTACACCATCAGAGGTGATATTTATGAAACTAATGATATTGTAGAATCCCTTTGAAAGTGTGCTTGAAAAGATATATGTGTATCTCCAGCAGACAGTGCAGCACTCAGTACATAATACATGTTGAATAACTGTTTTTTCAAAGTGTAAATAATACCAAATGTAAGTTAAGAAGACACGTTAAAATAGAAATAATTGTTTTATGTCCTGTCTTAGAATTCTTATTTGACTGCTTCTCAAATTAAAGTGACTAATTTCAGGTGGTGTAGATTGGATACTATCGGTTTATTATTATAAATATCAAGCAGAGTTGTTTCCATTCCTTCTGCAATCCTGCTACCCCATCTGTCCTCAAGCACTGACATGTTATAGAGAAAACAGAGGCTTCACTCGACATGCCCTATCTCCGTCTCCTCACTTCCAGCTAGACCTGCATGACCAATTCTTGCCACCCTGTGTCCCATCTCGGAGAATTCTCTCCACCTGCCCAGGAGGAATTGCAATACCTGATTACTCTCTGGAAGTTCCTTAGCCCATCAAGTATCTGTTCTGCTTCCCATGTCACTACTTGCCATCACCTCTGGCTTTTTCTCTTTAGATTATAAACGTATTTCACATCTTTGAAAACATCGTCACTATAAAGTTTTTCTTTGAAACTGAGATCCTGACTCTCTTCTTCTTGTAATAGCTAAGATTCCTAAAAGGATTTGATACGTTGGCTGATTCCAATTTTTCAACATCCATTAATTCCTGAAAAACATTGAAATTTGGTTCTGGTTCCCAACACTATAGGAAAGGCTACTACAAAGCTTTCCATTGACTTCCCTGAGAGGAAACAACATAAGCATGTCCAATCTTTATTACTCACAGCCTGTTTGCATATTGGAAGCTGTCCAGCTTCCTCTCTTTGATCTTTTCTAGGTTTTGTGACATTGTTCTTTCCTGATTCCTCCAAGTCTCTGTGGTCTTCCTGGAACTCAGTATTTATAGCTCCATGATGCAAACATCAGCCCTTTACTGCATGTATCTCCTTAGCCATCTCATCGACCCTCCAGCTTCAAATACCATTTATACACTAATGACTCCTAAAGCTGTATCTCTAGCTCTAATCTATCTTTTGTGCCAAATCTATAGTTCCAAATCCACTTGTTATAAATTGAATCTCTTATATCTCACCACTTCTGTTCCCAAGAACAAAATCTGTTGCTATCTATGTTGATTAATGATACGACCACCTATAAAGCTCTTCTCTTTGTACTCAGCTAGTCAGGCCTCAGTCTCTGTCCTTTGGACATCCTAAATGTTACTCAAATCCTTCTCCATTCTTGCTTTCTCTTCCTAGACCACGACAGAACTTTCTTCCCACCGATCTCCTGTAATTAATACTCTGCGCTGGCACTTGCCACACCACTGCCACAGGGTCCTTTCTAAAACCCACATCTGACCACACCATCCCTTCCCCTGGGTGGCTTTTGGAAAGGGCAGAGGCAAAGCTGGCACCCGCATTGGTAGCCTTGGTGGCCCTTCTCTCTAGAAGACATCAGAGAATGTTCTAGAAGACATTGTTTTGAGTGGGGAGAGAGGAGAAATTTTTTATTCCTTCAAAACACACGTCTTTAGTTGAAGATTTGGTTCCAACCATGGATGTTGGGATCCCTTCTCCCCAGGCCTCTTCTTGGGGTTCTTTTGTCAGCAGCCCCCCATCTTGCTGCAACAACCTCTCGTGAGTCTGCCTCCCTGGTTGCAGTCTAAACCTACTACCCATGCTGACAAATGCTGGAGGAAACAATGAAATTGCTAAAAAGCATCACTAATATTAAAATTCTCTATATAATTACTGGTGTTGGAAATATTTTTCGATAACCTGAAATAAGCTCAGACTATTTCATTAAGGTAATGAAATATAAAGCCAATTCTCATCTTGGGTACAACCAAACTTCCTAAAGAAGACTGAAGTGTGTAATAGTTAATAATTATAATAAAAAGAGCTAACCACAAGAAAATGGATACTCTAATTCTAATTCCGTTAAACTAAATAACATAGAGTGGGAGACTAAACTAATATAAACAAATTGTTGAAAATAATTATCTCTGGTGATAGGGTTATGATTATTTTATTTTCTCCTTATTGTTTTGCTTTTTTCCCCAATTTTATACAAAGCTGTAGTAATTACATATTATGTAAAAAGCACAATAAATGTAAAGGAAGACTTGACTGGAATAAATGAGTATGTTTGATTGATAGCTGTGGTAATTTATGAGTGGTGGAGTTTGGAAGATTTGTAGTCTCATCTTTATAATTTTTGGTTGTCCAATTTTTTATTGTTTACAAATGAGTCTTCTACAATTAATTAGAATGCACTTTACCATATAATTTTAAATTAAATACATTAAATATTATTTTTTATATGGAAAGTTAGGAGTGTGTTCTCCGGGGTTTCAATGAAAATTAATTTCTGAGCTAGTAGGACTATCCAAACTGCTACCCATTTTCCCCATAGTTTTAGAATTTTCTCTCCAAATCGATCACTGGAAAAAAAGGTCAAGAATGATGGAAAAGGAACTGAAAACGGTGAACGCATGGCTGGCTGGAGAATGTTAGTGGCCATGAGACCCCAGTGGGAGTATAATATATACTTGCTCAGGTGCACCATGCTCTTGCTGTGCCATAATGCCCGAAGGCTGACTGCTGGAACTGAAAATTGCTCAGCTGGCTGTTCTACATCTGCCACTCACCTGCCACACTCTCCTCTCCATCTACCTCACAGGATGCAGCAGAGAAGTAGTGATGTGTAGCCTCTGGTTGTTCCCCCGCTGAGGTTTCTTGCTTATCTAAGCAACGCAAGATTGGATGTAGGAGATGAGGCAATATCTCAGTGTCACTCCTCCTGGAAAGAAGAGGCAATGCTTTCTGCCTTGTGACCAGTGACCCAAGAAACAAATCACATCCTTTCTGCCCACAGTGCCCTTTTCTCCTTATTGCTTTCAGGCATGGCAGAACAACTGTAGATTTCACACATAAATCTTGTCTTGGCCTAAGGCACAGGGAAAGTGATTCCCTGTGGTGGGTTATCCATGGCACATTGCCAACCTAGCTGAACTTTTCCATATCACTTAGCATGTAGATGGGCTATCACCTCAAACTCTGAATTGTTGACTGATTAAGGAATGCAAATCAATCTTGATTGTCAGCCTTAAAACATAACTAGAAAGTTGAGTTAGAAAGTGTGTCAGTACATTTGAACATTCTCTTCATAGAACAATGCTCCTCATGCAACATCATCAGAAAAGTATCTGTCTGTAGAGATTAATTTTCCTATAACTGAAGATAAAGACATTATGAGCATGGAAAGTTCTTTTTTAAGCATTTTTATTGATCTTTTTCCCAAAAGCACATTACCCTGTACAATAGTGCACAGGGAGAAAGTTAACCTGTTAGTGGATATAAAAGCATCATTCTAAGCTTCAATTCATGGACTAAATTCTAAGGCATCATACCTCCTTCATAGACTATTGGAAGAAATCTTACTGCCACCACAGGCTTTTGAGCATCTTAAGTATCCTATGACTGCTGTGGAACAGTGGTAACCCCAAGCACCACCAAGGGGTTGGTTTACAGACTGCCCCCGGACCACACTGCTGTTGTGAGTCAGTGCTAACCAGGGTGACCAATGCTCCTGATTTGCCAGCTACCGTATGCTTTCCTAAGATACCAGTGTTTCAGGGTCAAGCCTGGAATACTCCCAAGGGAAACAGGGACAGGTAGTCACAATGCAGCACAGTCGCTCTCCTGGGGATGACACAGGTGTGCAGTGCTAGTAGCTCCAGCATGCAGAGCTGTGATGCTGATTGCTTTTCCTTAGTTAGTTTGGATTTTTTCCTTTTATAGGCAGTACTCTGTTTCCCATGCTGCCAGGACGAGCAGCTTCACTTCCCATCTTCTCTTCTAATCATTTTCACTTCTGCTGACCTCCGCTCTGCTTTTTGCTTTGCGTTCCCATCTTACCTCCCTGGCCCTTCTTTACACACTTTTTGCTATTTCTTTGCATTTATCATTCTTATCTGTACCATTTCTCCTGTCTCAGCCTTCCCTGAAGAAAGACTTAATTTCATGTCCCCTTCCTGCCAGTGAGATTCCTTCTCCTTTGGCTTAGTGAAACTGACATTATGTCACATCGTGGGCTACCTTTGGCTTCCCTGCTATTGTTAGGAATATTCAGTATCTGAAGTCTCTTTATTATAAATATAATAATTAATTTTCCAACGGTGTTGCCCTTCTGGTAATAGACAATCTCCGAATGAGGATGTTCTCCCAAATGGGGCCAAGAAAATGCCCAGGCTTCATGAGCTAACGTAAGTGTTATATAGAAAACTAGAGGGAAACAAGAGATTAAGCTTGTGGAAGTGGGTATTTTACAGAAAGGTTTCTCAGACCCAGGGGTGTACACTGTGGATCACTGACATGAATTGTGGAGTGTCCTGGCATGCAGTCATGGAAGGCTGCATTGCCTGTCCCCAGGGCTTCCCTCTCCACACTGTCACTAGAGGTGATAAGCGTTATGGCATTTTTTCCTGTAAGATGGCAGTACAGTGGCCTGAGGAAGTGTGTCCTTTATTAAATTACACAAAGTCTTTGAAACAGTGAAAGATGTAACTGCAAGTAGGGTTTTCCAAACTTTCTTTATCCAAGGAACAGTGTTCTAGGGACAGCAATGTGGGAGAGGGGTTACCACATATATCAATGGTAGTACATTCATCATCTGATTACTGTTCCCATCTCCTCCTTTAGTGGTTGGTTACTTATTTTATGGAAAAAGAATAAAGCAAGCAGAATGCCACATGACCTTGTGAGTAGCCACAGGCATGAGGAGACACATAGGCAATGTGACAGCCAATGCTACATATCCTGCTCCTCTTCAAAGCTCACAGTGCACATGGTCTACATGCTAGGCTGTGGAGAGTCATGCAGAACACCTCATTTCACGGCATGTAAAATTCTGTGCTTCCAAAACTTCTTGTATGGAACACTCCCGTGTTCGATGTTAATGCTTCATCATAACCTGTGGCATTAGTGTTTGTTTTGGAACTGACATGATATATTTTTACTTCTTTCAAATTTACTTTCTTTTTGCTCATTATCTGCAAAACACCACCCTTTCTACTACACAGTGGCACTTCAGAACATTTTTTATACATAAGAAAAAAAATTTGTTCTTTACTGGAACAAAATGTATCTTGAAAGAGTGTTAGTTTCCGAAATGATTTGGGAATAGTTCTGTCTGATATAGAGAGCTGGGTTAGTTTTCATACCCAGATTTCTCAAGTTCTATTGTTCTATGGTAAAGTGCTTAGGAAAACTTGGAAAGAAATTGTTTCACACAGTTTGTTTATACATTTAGCATGTACTTATAATTATTGTAAGAAAAACGTATCTGTTTAGAAATAATACTGACTCAGAACACAGAGGAGGAAAATCTCTCGACTAAATAGAGTTAAGGTTTATGGGACAGATGGATCATCAATATTTCATAATGTACTTTTCATATTCGAAGCTCTGCACAACAGTATTCACAATATTCCTCTTGGGCAAGAAAGTGGCAAGTACAATTCAATAATCCATACCACAATTTGGAAAACTGAATCACTTAAAAGCTCATTCGTTAACTTTAGTTGTTGAGAAAATTATCTGCAGCAGAGATGAGCACTGAACAGAAAGTTAGGTACAGTTCTGTTACAGGAAGTTGACAGAAGATTCAAGGAGGAGGATGGGCACACTCACAACAGGGCAATGCTTCTCAAGGAAGGACCTGAGTCAATCATGAGACAGCTCAATTCAGTAGGTCTGCAGTTTAGCCCAACAATGCAGAGGTGAAATGAGCTTTTCCTGTGCTTCTGCATTGTGCTGAAGTTCTGCAGGGGAGAAAAGGATAGCTGGTTATGATGCTTATGGAACTTGGAAGATGAGGGCAAGAGCTGACACGGCAACAGAGAGCAGCACAGGGGTGACCCCGAGTCTCCTGAGGTGAGGGCCAAGGCCATTATTTTCCCTTCATTTGTGAAGGAGAAGGAGGTTAAGAACAAAGAAACGAGACTTCTGGGTAGGATCCTAGGACTCGAGATCTAAATGCCTGTCCCCTAAACACAGACCTGAGAGGAACAGAGGGGCAAAAACAGCCCATATGCTGTGGGTTTGTGGTCTGCAGGGAAGTGAGCACAGGAAGCCTTCCCGAAGGTGCGAGGCCCACTATGGAATGGGGATCCTTCACCCCCAGACTTGTCCCCACCAGCTGTGCATTACCCAGTATAAATCCTCCTGGGTCAAGGCATGACATAGGTGGCATGGTTGAGTGAGACATTAACTCAGGAATCTTTCTGAAGCACCAAAGCCCAAGAACACAAGTAAGCCAAATACTCCCATCATCTAACACAGGTGACAGGTCCCCTGTCCAGGCTTTGTAAAGGAGATGACCAAAAACTGGGTTTGCAAGCCTGAGCCCAACATGTGTATAAAGCCGAGGATTTCTTTGTAGGTAGTCCTGGGAGGGCTGTGTGATGATCCATCAGCCAAATGAGGAAGGTTTCACTAGAGACCTTGATCTGGATTTCTAGAAGCCCGGGGAGCGCAGGAATGGGTATGGGGCCATGGCTGGAAAGGTCTCAAGGAAGCGCTCTGCAGCCAGAACTGCTGGAATGATGTGGCATAGCAGAGGGCAAGGATGAAGGTGACTTTCCTACCCAGGGTCTGCCTAAACAATGAAATAATCCCATTATAACCTTCTACTGCACTTAGACACAAACCGCCTTGTGAGGGGTAAAGCTCTGAGCCCCTGGTAAGCCACTCTTACTGGATCTGGGAGTTGGGATTTCCTTGCAGACCTTACCACTCAGCTCAGGGACTGTGCAGACTGGGGCTGAGCATCTGGCCTCACTGGCTCCTGGTATCTTTACATAGAAAACGAGGCTGTTGGGTTAAGTTTTTGACCCTCAGAGCTGGTCTGCGAACCAACACCGAGGCTGGGGCTTGGTAATTAAAGATTTAAATATCTCTCTGGTTGACTTTAGCATCATCAGAGGTAGACAGCCACTAAAGCCACTTTCCATGCTCAAGTTCTGTCAATTCTTTCATCAAGTCACTATCCAAATCACCAGCTCACACAGAGCATGACTCTAACGAGAGCAGGGCACAGGTGGGGTGAGTCTGGCTACTGGTCAGTGTGAGCATGGCCCTCACCAATGTGGGTGAGTCTGAGGGTAGGACCAGAGGGAGGTGGGCTGAAGGATGGGCAGGAAAAGTCACCCCTGCACCCCCAGAACCACCTATTAGGTTCTGTTAAAAATATCAGGGAAATAAGATGGTAGCATAAAGTTTGGAAAGAAAAGAGCACTCTCTCAGCTGTGCTTTACTGGAAGTGACAGCAAGACATTCAGGGGAAAAAATTACTTTTTTTAACCTTTTTTTTAATCAATACATAATAGATATACATATTCTCAGGGTATAAGTGATATTTTAATACATTCTTTATAATAATCAAATCAGGGTAATTGTAATATCCATCACCTTAAACAAAAATATTACTCTTGAGAGGCTTAATCATGTGATTTAAGATGGCAACCTGAGGCACAAAATACCACCAACTTGAGTCCTAGTAGATGTCTAGGTAGGTGACATGAAGCTTTATTCTATGCCCACCAGAGACTTGCTCCATGTTATAATGGCTACACCTGCAGTGCAACAAATATATATTGAGCTCCTTCTATTAATATATGCAAGACACTGAGACCAGCCTTGGGCTCACCTGGCCCTGCCCTCAACGAGCTGACAATTTGGTAGATGGCACAGCTGTGTAGAAGCATCATTCTACAGCTACAGTCACTCAACTGTCAGCACAATGGCGGAGGAAGGCTGCTAACCCAGCCCCCCACGGTCCAGATGGACGTCCTTCCTGCTTTTGTTGCTTTTCTTTCCTTCTTGTCACCATCTTGATGTGCAGTTTTCTCTTAGGTATGAGGCACTAACCAAGTGACTAAGAGCTCCATGGCCAGGCTCACACTATCAGTCTTACAGCAGAAGAAATTTTGCATTTCCCCTTTCTTATCACCAAACTGCTAAGTTAGCTAAACATAATTTGTTCATTGTTCAGAATTACAATTTGGAAACTTCTTGGGTAACTCAGAATCTCTCTATTAGGGTGGTGTGTCATTTAATACTCAGAGGAATTTTTAAGGACATGAAAATTTCTCCTGGGCTGAGAGATAGCTTTCTCTAGCATCCCAGGTGTGGCAGCCTGTGTTTTTCTAATTCCTCTTTTACAGACAGGTCTGCTCTTCACATCTCTGGACTTGGTGCAGGGTCTCTGCTCTTGCTGCCTGCCTCACACACTCAAAGTCACACTCATCTCTTCCTGTGGGCACTGACCTCCAGCCATGGCCCTGAAACGTAGCCCAGATGTAGACCCATCCAAAACACCAGCGAGTCTCCATGCGCTCAGCACTCGCTTATGTTCTCTGTCTGCTTTATCTCCTTATTTGTTTCTGGCACCAGGAGATTATCTATCTGTCTATCTATCTATCTATCTATCATCTATCATCTATCGATCGATCTATCTATCATCTATCTAAATAAAACTACTGAATAGAGCTGTGTTTAAAGTCCAGACTCTATCACTCCCATGCTTGAATTCTGACTCTGTATACATTGGACAATTTTTTTAATATTTAATATTTCTATGCTTAAGTCTGTTCATTGTGAAATGTTTTAGATAAACTCTTAGTGTTGTGGAGCAGCTGTAGGTTTACAGATGAGTTGCAAACACTGCACAGAGACCCAACACTCAGTTTCTGCAATTGAGACCCTTAGACCCAACCCTCAGTTTCTGCAATTGTTAGCATGTCACAGCGGCGTGTGCATTTTCTGCTCAGGGTCCCATCCAGGACACCATGTTACATTTAATCGTCATGTCATCTTAGGCTGCTCCTGGCTGTGACAATTTCTTAGACCCTCCTTGATGACCTCGGCAGTGTTGAGGAGGGCCGGCCAGGTAGTTTGTGGCATGTCCCTTGGTTTCAATCTTGTTGATGTGCTTCTCATGTTTAGACTGATGTTTGGGATTTTCCAGAGAAAGACCACAAAGTAAAGTGCCGTTTCATGACGTCACATCAAGGGTCCATATTAACAACATGACTTGTCACTGTCTGTGCTGACCTTGATCAGCTGTCTGGGACAGTGTTTAAGGTAATGTGGCATTTAAGATAGGGTCCTGGGACAAATAAAAAAGATCATTAGATAAAAACTAAGAAAATCTTAATAAAAATCAACTTTAGTTAGTAATAATATATCAATATTGATTCATTAGCTGTGACAAATACACCATCCTAATATGCAGTGTTAATAATAGGACAAATTGGGTATGGATTTATAGGAACTCTCCGTATTATCTTTGCAATTGTCCTATAACCCAAAACTATTTTAACATTTTAAAACTCATAAATAAGTAAATAAATAAAATTATGAAGAAAAGGAAAATCACCTCTGCCTCATCTTTTTAGCCCTTTCTTTTCCCTGAACTAATGGCAAACTCTCATCATTTTCAGTCTCTATTGTTTTGTGTTTTTTAGAATATCATATGGCTGGAATCGTGCATTATGTAGGCTTCTCACACTTGCCTATTTCACTTAGCAATGCGAATTTAAGACTCCTTCATTTTGTTGTATGAATTGGTAGCTCCCTCCCTTTTACTGATAATAATATTCCATTTTATGGGTTCTTTCCACTCACTTACTGAAGGGTGTCTTGGATGCTTCCAGTTTTTGAACAATTTTGAACATTTGCATGAAGATTTTTATGTGGAGGTAAGTTTACAAATCAGTTGGATAAATACCTAGGAGCACAATTGCTGGATCATGTGGTCAAATTATGTTTAGCTTTGTAAGAAACTGCCAACTGTTTTCCAAAGTGACTGTGCCACACTGCATTCTCACCAGCAATGAGTGTAAGTTCCTGTAGCTCCACATTCTCTCCAGCAATTGGTATTGTCAGTTTTTGGATTTTTTGCCATTCTAATAGAAGTTTAATGGTATTTCATTATTTTGTTACAGACATTTTGCAAGAATTGAACATGATTGACATTTAGTTAATTTTGTTTTTTTATTATTATTATACTTGATCCAGGATTTCCGCATGTGTTAGGTGGCCTGAATCCATCCACATCAACTCAGTTGAACATGCAAGTTTCCTTGCATGGAATCTTCCACTGCCCAGTTAGCATGAAAATTAAGCAAAGCCATTTTTCAGAGCCAGTCCTCACATTACTCTACAAGTTATTATTTCATTGACAAACATACCCCAACTGAAACGTTGAGAAAATTTGCTACTCGTATGGTACCCAGCTCTTTAAAATTGTGCTCTAATTAGTGAACACAGTAAAAGTTGTGTGTCTGTGAGAGTGTATGTATGTTTTTAATTTATCCTATCTTCTTTTCTCAGTCTTTTGTCATAAACTGAGTCATTTAAACATGACATGAGTACTTTGACTTCTGAAAATTTTTAAGGTGAATGACATATAAGCAACCTGAAGACAACTGACACCACCACATCTGCCCGCAGATGTGTTGCTGCAATGAATGTGGCCCTTGTCTTTCACTCCTCTGTGATGAGTCACTATCTCATCGTTGCAAAAAGACCAAGCTTGTTAAATATGCAGTCTTGTCTCTGAGGTCTTGATTTAGTTATCGTCCCTGCAATACATCACACTGCATGTTAATCCTGTATTGAAACTGGCCTCGTCATAATGATCACATCCTTTACTATGGTTTTATTCCAATAATTATTTTTTTAAAATGCTTTCTGTCAAACAAAGTTTTAATTAACCCCCCAGGGTTCTGTTGAGAGTGGTAGAATTTACATTTTGTCTACCTGCATTAAAAATTGGGAAAATTGTGAAAATGTAAAGTCTTCAAGCTATTAATACAACAGCATACTGTCCAAGTTTTCTTGGCAAACAATGATGAACATCCCTTATCCATAACCTGAGATGTGGAAGAAACAGCTCAATAATATGAGCTGCTGCTGTTAGCCATGCCAAAGCAGCGTGGGAAATGCTCGTCGACCTTGCAAGGGAAAAACAGATGAAAGCAATTCTCTGATTCACTGTGGTCAAATAGACTTGGAACATTTTGTGTGCTTCTATAGTTAATGAGAAGGCTAACTTTTTCTGCTGTATCAAGCCAGACCCATAATAGGGAGTAAAGGCTAAATCTAGAGTCTACCAGGACTTTACATTCACAGCAATTCAAACTTTCTCATAATTGAAGTCCTAGAGACATGAGTTCCTGGTGTTTCAAACAGCACATAGCCATAGAAATGGGACAATAGAAGCTGCAGATTGGTTGAGAGAACTATGGTCACTGTATCATGGGTATTAGTTAAAGCATTCTATTTCAGGAAATATGATGGATTTTATTAAAAGACTGAAGCCAGTAGATAATGCACTCACAAAAAATATACAAAGGAATTATTAGAAAACAAAAGATAACCAGCAAAGCACTGATAAAATACATCATCTGTCATCCTCATGGAATAGCAACAACTCACATAAATATTTCTAAAGTGAATAGATCAAAAACTGAAAATATAGAGGAGATTTTTATTTCAAGGAATGGTGTAAGCTGAGTTGGAAAAGTTCAATCTATTATGTTTGAAGTAAGATCAAAAGTAGTTTTTACGTGGGCACTTTCTGAATTAACTCTGATACTGCTGATTTCTATAATATTAAAGAAGTCTTTGAAGAAAGCAACCAACATTTCTGTCTTCAGTTCAGGTGGACTACTTTGGACCCAGGTACATGTATAACAAATGAAAAGACAATATGTGAAGGCAGTATTACAGTTGAGATTTTGCACGCACAAAACCCCAGAAAATCAAATTTATGGTTCCTATGGCAACTGTAACTGTGCCACACTGCACATTATAGTAATCACCACAGTGAACACTATAGTTACAATTGCAAGATATTTTGGGCTGTAACTCTTTATTTTCCATTGCTTATAATAATTTTCAGAAAAATTCTCATTTGAGGATCTAACTCTTAAAGTTTGTTGCTATTGAATAGCTAATAATATTAAAAAGTCTGAGAAAAAAATAATATACAGGCTCTGATGGAAGGGAAGACTGGAAAGATTGTTTTTCTTTTGTGATCAATAATATATATATGTATACATATGAGAAATATTATACACATACCCCAGTAACACAGAGTTTATATACATGCTCACACAAGAAATGCTCACACATGCACAGACCCACACACATGAGAAATGCCCCTGCGCCTATAACCTGAAATGTAGTAGTCAATCCATACAACTTTGTAAGACTAATAAACCAACAAAGATAACAGCATTAAAAATGTTATAGGAGTTCAAAGAGAGAAATCATAATTTTTGTCTACATCTTCACAGAGAAGCTGGATGTCATGTTTGGGAAGGTGGTACCTGATTATAAAATTAGATACAGACTTCACTACCAACCAAATTGTGACTTTGGCAAGTGTACAGACACTATCGGTTGCTACTCTTCTCCCCTTCTCTCCCCTAACAGAATACCAAATCTGTTTGGATATCCACTTTTCTCCAAGAGATCTCAGAGGAAGATGACCCATCATCAGAACTTTGGGTATGTCCTGTTTAGTCAAAGCTGGTCAACATATCCCATCCTCTAACTCTTGAGTGCTTGGGACATGGACATTTTACCCAGTTGTGGCCAGTGGGAAATGAAGTAAATCTATAGAGAGAGTTTCTAAGAAAGGTACCCTGACCTTAAGCCCTGGGTCCAGGAGGAGACAGTCTGTGCCCTGCATATGATATTGACAAGTCCAGTTGGGCTGCCCGAGCCAGCCTGAATATCCAGCCAACACCAAGGATGTCAGAGGAGACAGAGGTAAAAAAAGATTATGCATGTCATGAACCTCAGAAACAATTCTGAACCCTTGTCTTCCCCTTGATCTTCCCATTATGGAAAATATTAGATTCCTTATTTTAAAATCAGTTTAAGAGTTTTTTTATCACTGATTGCCAAGTTCATCCTTCCTGATACTGTAAATCATTAAACTCTCTGAGTTTTAATTTCCTAATTTATTAAATATAAATAAAAATGCCCCAAATTCCAAAATATCTGTGAAGAGTAGTATGAATTGAAAGATATTATACAAATACGAGGCAAATATATTGACTTTCATATGTGCATTATTTATATCCAGTGGTGTGTGCTAGAGTCAGCTTGTACCAGCTCACAAAAGCCAACTTTCAAATTTTCAGGAATATAGAAAGCTCATTAACATCTCACATGGTTCCATTACAATCAGCCATTCTACAGTATGGAAAGACAGTAATGTGTTTATCCATTCATCTGTTGAGGGATATTTAGGTTGTTTCCAGTCTGGGCTGTTATAAATAAAGCTCTATGAACACTCATGTAAAAGTCTCGGGGCAGACGTATGTTCCCATCTCTCTTGAGTAAAATCTTATGAGTGAAACTATTGGACCATATTATCAGTCTGTGGCTAACTTAATAGAAACTGCCGAACTGATTTACAGAATGCTTGTACTGTATTACATTTGGCCACCAAGGTGTGAGAGCTCCAATTTCTCTATATCTTTGACAACACTTGCAATTTTCAGTCTTTTTGATTTGGACCATTCTAGTGAGTGTATAGAGATATCACATTGTCATTTATATTTGTATTTCCCTAGTGATTAATGGTAGTGTATGTATAAGTTTATTTGGCACTCATATATTTTTGAATGTTCAACTATTTTGCCTAGTTTTTGGAGTTGTTTCTTTTTTTATTGTTGAATTAGAAGAAGTCTTTATATACCCTCAATACAAGTCCTTTTTGTGATGATAAGTATTATAAATATTTTCTCCCAGTCTGTGGCTTGCCTTATATTTTTTAAATATAGTGTCTTTCAAACAGTGAAAGTTTTAATTCTGATAAGGTTAATTTTATCTTTTTTTTCTTTTATGACTCATGGTTTTTGTTTCCTGCCTATGAAGTTTTTACATACCTCAGAGTTGCAAAGATTTCCTCAATGGTTTCTTCTAGAATTATTATAGTATAACTTCCATGTTTAGGTGTAAGATTCATTTTGAGTTAATTTTGGGATATGGTGTGAGTTAAAAGTCAAGGCTTACTTATTTATTATCTGTATGAGAATATAGTAGTTTCAGGACCTTTTTTGTGAAAAGATAACCCGTTCTTCATTGAATTATCTTGGATCTTTTTTTGAGAATTAATTGAACATATAAATGCAGATTTGTTTCTGGACTCTCTATTCTGTTCCAGTGATCTAGTAGTTACCCTTACACAAATTCCACAACTTTTTAATTCCTATAGCTTCATAAAATGACTTGAAATCAGGTAGTGGATCTCTCCATGTTCTTGTTTTTTTTCAAAATATTTTTGGCTATTTGTGTTTATTTTTGTTTTTCATATAAATTTTAGAATCAGTTTGATAATTTCTGAAAAAAATCTTCTGGGATTTTGATTGGAATTATGTTTAATTTATAAATCAGTTTCGGGAGAACTGATATTTTAACAATGTTTCTTTCAATATACAAAAATTTTATGTATCACTGTTTGGATATTTTAACATTTCTCTCAGCAGTGTTTTATAATTTTCAGTGTATAAGTTTTGCATATGTATGTTAAATTCATCCCTAAATATTTCATGATTTCATTCTATTGTAAATCTGTTATTTATTTCAAGTTCTAATTATTCATTGCTGGCATATAGAATACAACTGACTTTTTTTGCATGGCACTATTGTGTCCTATCTTGTTGATTTTTAAAGTCCAAATAAGGTGTTCTTATTATTTATTCATATATTCAATGATATTTCAGATTTATCTTCAATTACTTTGTTCTCCTTTCTTCTGTATATCAAAAATTTTCCTTTTGGGATCTTTATTTTTATTTTTAAAGTATAGTTTAAGTAAGTATCTGTTGTGGTAAACACAGTTTTTGTTTGGCTAAACATTTCTTTATTTAATCAGTTTCTAATGATTTTTAAAGTGAACATGAAATTCAAGAAGATTTTTCATTTAAGAAAGCTTTATAATAGATCATACAGTAAAAAGTACAAAATAGATAATATGCAATCTGAAGGAGAGTAATAAAATTAATGCATAAAATTGTTATTTGAGTGGAGAAATAAAATGTTACCAGTACATTAGAAGTTCTATGGATGTACCTGTTGCATCACTTATCTTCTGTAAAATAACAAACCGTCTCACAACTTAATGGTTTACAACAGGACCTATTTATGGAGCTCAGGTTTCTGTGGGTCAGGTGGACAATTCTTTTCACTAAATTCAACCTGCTGATCTCTGCTGAGATCACTCATGTAGTTTGGCTGGGGCTCGGTAAGTAAGGATGGCCTCAGTTAAATGTTCAGTTTTTGGCAAGTAGTAGCTGACTGTCAACTAGGACACGTGTCTTCTCCCCATGTGACCTCTCATATTCCATCAGGATAGTTCAGGGGCATTGACATTGCTTCAGAATTCTAAGTTCAGCAAGAAAACATGCCTTGATTCTCAGGCACTTTGTCAGCCTCTGCTTGCATCACATTTGATACTGTTCAACTGGCCAAACCAAGAGATGTCCCCAACCCAGATTTAAAAGGTGGAGATATAGTCTGGTGAGGTGGCTCACACCTGTAATCCCAGCACTTTGGGAGATGAAGGCAGGAGGATCGCTTAAGGCCAGGGTTTTAAGACCAGCCTGAGCAATATGGTGAGACCCTATTTCAAAAAATAAGAAAAATGAGCCAAGCGTGGTGGTGCGTGTCTGCAGTCCCAGCTACTTGGGAGGCTGAGGCAGGAGAATCACCTAAGCCCAGGAGTTCAAGGTTCCAGTGAGTTATGATTGTGCCAATGCACTATAGCATGGGTGACAAAGAAGGACCTCATCTCCAAAAGACATAATAATAATAATTAAAAATAAATAAAGGCAATGTAGACTCTCTTCATGAAGGTAGAAGAATTTTTGGCCACTTCTGCTAATTATCACAAATCATATTATATGTAAGTCTCTAGGATTTGTTTGTTTCACTTATATTTTTAATATTTATCATTGCTGAGTTTAGCTGTATTTTGTCTTTATTTTTGTATTCAGTTCTATGAATATACTTTCATTCATTTATCCATTCTATTATTGATAGACATTTGAGCTACTTTCGATTTATTATATTCTCTATTTATGATTTCTGATAAACCGAAGTTTTAAATGATGAAAAGCTCAAATCTATTAATCTTTTGCTTACTGCTTGTATCATTTTTATCTAAGAAATTCTTCCCTGTGCTAAAGTCATAGAGATATTCCCCTATATTGTCTACCAACCATTTTATAGATAATGATATAATTTTATTTTTTACGTGTAATCAGTGCCATGATTATTGAGTAGTTCATTGCTTCTCCAGTGATTTGAAATGCCAACTCCCTCAAATTCAAGTTTCTGCTATGTATGTGGCTGTTTTATTATTAATTAAAAAATACTTTAGATTATGTCAATAGTCTATAGTATGAAAGTATGTATATTATATTGCATTAATTCCTGCTCTTATAACTACTTTCTTTCTTCTGTTTTCTTTGTATTCATCCTTTATTCTTTTTCTAATATATTAGCTCATTGATGGTATGCTTTCTTCTTTTCTAATAGCAGGCACTTGAAACATACATTTCTGTCTGAATTCTATTTTATCCACAACACTCAAGTCATTTGTGTATAAATGTCATAGCTGTTTAGTTATAAACTTTTCCAAATTCTATTAAGATTTCTCTTATGACTTAAATTTCTACACACATGGAGATTTAATAGTTATGCATAGCATTGTTCTAACTTAAATTATATTCTGAGAATGGGTTAGAGACAATAGTAATACTTTAAAGTGTATTAAGACTAATTTTTATAAATGTTTCTTGTTTGCTTGAGAATATTATGCATATATCTATGTAATATGGTTGAATTTATTAATATTTTTATGTAGATAGAAAAATGGTAGAGATATTCAGTATTCTATCAGTCAATGAGAGAGCTTCATAATTTGTTCTTCAAATCTTTTATGTTCTAATTGTTTTTTTCTTGATTTTTCAATTACTGTGAAAGGCATGTCAAAATCTCCCACAATAATTGTGACTTTTTTCATCTCTACTTTACATCTGTCTGGTCTTGCTTTGTGTGTTTTGAAACTCTGTGCATAGGGTTAGAATTATTGCATCTTCTTAAGCAATAGAAACTTTAACATTATGGTATGATCTTCTTTTTCATTATTAGTGCATTTACCTTAAACCTATCTTTTAAGATGTCAATATGGATGCTCCAGTTACCTTAGTATTTTTAAGTTGTGCCTTTTCTGTGTTTTAATTTTGAATATTTATGTGTCTTGTGAACAAAAGAAATTTGTAAAATCCACTCTGATAATCCTTGTCTTTTAATAGAAAGTTTAGTCTGCTTAGATTTATAATAATTACTGATCTATTTGGAGATATTTCTCCTATCCTACTATGTTTTTGCTATTTGTCCACTGACTTTTGTATCCTTTCTTAGCTTCTTTTCAATTGATATAATTTATTCTTCATTTTTTTCATTCAGCTGTTTTTCTTCTAAGTGCTTGGAAGAAATTATTCTTTCTATATTATTTTAGGGATTATTCTGGTAAATTTAACACTCATGCTTACTAGGTCCAGTATTTTTACCCTACTTAAGATGCAATGATCTTAGAATGCTTAATTTTTGTAAACCCAAACTTATTCATCATTGTTTAATATTTTCGGTGTAACCTGAATATTTTCTCACAGATTAGACATTGTCATCATTGCTTAATAATGTAAATATCTATTATTTATCACAACAGAGAGGTTAATAGATGCAGGTGCATTGCCTGGCTATGAACCCCCTTGCCACTCTGTATTAAAATTTTGTCATTTAGACAAGTTAAATTTATTTAATACTAGGATCCTACTCATAGTGTGTTAATAAGGATTAAATGAACTGAAACATGGAACATGCTTAGTGCAACTGCATGGTGCACAGTAATTGCACCATAGATTTTACCATGGGCTTTGGTGCCTACATTCCTTCTTGTAACTCAGACCACCTTTCATCAGAGTTCATATACTATTCTCTCAAAACACATTCTTTACAAATTCTTTTAGAGAAGGATTTTTTTTGGTGGTTTCTCAGTTTTCATTTGCCCAAAAATGTCTATTTCAGCATTCTTAAAGAAAGACTTACTGTGAATGGAAGTCTAGGTTGACAACTATTTTCTCTCAGTATATTGAAAATACTATTACTCCTTCACCCACTTTCCAAAATGCTGGTGAGAAGAGCAGTGGGCCTTTATTTTGGGGGTTGTCTTCTGTTTTTTTTTTTTTTTCTTGTCCACTTTTAAAATTTCTCCTCCCCCTCTCCCTCCTCCTCCCCCTCCTCCACCCCATCTCCTTCTCCTCCTCCTCTTCCTGTTCCTTCTCCTCTTCCTCTCCTCCTCCTCCTCCTCTTCCTCCTCTCTCTTCCCTCCTACTCTTCCTCTTTCTCCTTTTCCTTTTCTTCTTCCTCCTCCTCCTCCTCTTCTTCTTCTTTCTCATTTCATGTACTAAATTTTATTCCTTTCAATGCAGAGGGATTAGATTTCCTGGAGCTGAAGATTAAGGATTTGTTTTCTCTGTTTTTATATTTTCAAATCCTCTCTCTCCCTTATTCTTTTAATTTCTCTTTCTGAAATTCCAAATAGATGTATTAATATATAAAATCTGCACATTTTGTTTTCCATTTCTCTCTCATATCTTTCTCCCTGTGTGTCTCTAAGATGCCTTATGGGGAAGTTCTTCACATCTAACTTTCAATCTATATCTAATCTCACATCTACTCACCCATCATGATTTTCATTCCAATGTAAATGCTTCACTTCTAGAAGTTGTATTTGAATCTTTTTCAAGTATGCCTAGTTGCTTCTGATACTAAATTTTGCCTTGCTCATGTATCCCATTCTCTCATTTACAACTTCAAACATTTAAATTGTACTTTTTCTATTTAGTATTCCATAATTCCAATGGCTGAATCCCTTGGTTAGGCAAAGCAAAGATCTAACTCTACTCTCTACTCTCATTGTTTCTTTTTTTACCCATGGTGATCTTTTCCTGTGTGTGTGTGTGTGTGTGTGTGTGTGTGTGTGTGCACGTGTGTATGTCCATATGCTTTTGGATTAAAAGTTCATTATATTCTGGCCTCTATGTGTGGAGTCTTCTTTTAAATCAAGGGTGCAAATGTTTACCGAGGTGTTGTACCTTTCAAACCTAAGAAGTCGCTCTGATCAGAGATCATGTAAATTCAAACATTAAAACCACGTAAAAGAAGTCTGTGGTTATAGATGAATTCTTAGGTAGATTTTTCTCTTTACGGACAAATCCAGATGGATTGGTGCCATCAAAATCTTCCCACTTTGGCATGAAGATATTTTTTAGCCCTGTTCTTCAAGGAAAGGTATAGCTTGTCAAAATTTCTGGTTCTTTTTACAAGGTTTCATTCTAAAGCCCCATTTTGTTCTGATCTGAGGTCCTATCTCCTCTGCCCTAAATGGCCCATGAAGTCCTGACACATCTAAAAGGCAGCAGAAGCATCGCTGACATTTCATAGCTCTTTCTAGTGGAAAACATTCTTAATTTCTAAGCTTGAGTTGGCCTGTGCAGGACGGTTCTCCAGGTGGCATTGGGCTCAGTTTCCCCACTTTCCTTGCCTTCAGTTGTCAATAACTGTAGGATCCAACACCCTGAGATGGGAAGGAGCTGCCTGAAACAGGCTGGATGCTGTTCCACTATCCCCCAAGAAACAGGGTGTCCCTCAGTGCTTTAACTCTACAATTCCTTGTCCTGGAGGTACAGACCCAAAGGTAGGATGCTTTTGGAGATCCTCAACTGTGGTCCCAGTGGGACATGCACAGTACAGACTCCAACCACCCTGGACAGCCTTTCTGAGCCTTGGAGGACTGGCTTGCAATGAGTCCCAGGCTTCTGCTGTCCCCATGCTTATCTGTAAGTAACAAAATCTCCTTCATGTAACCTGTTGTGCGTGGGTACATTCCCTCTCACCAGATTCAGACAAGTGAGTAACCAGTGTAACAGTGAACCTGCTGCACAAAGTTGGTGCGACAGGCCGAGTCCAGTCTGACAGAAGTATGGCTCACTGGTGAAGAGGGAGGGGGGATACTCCCAGCACCTGGCTCAGGGTGGAGACCTCAGTCTGGGGGTGGATGGGCTAGACACACAGATGGGAAAAAATGGGGTTGAGAAGTGGGACATAAGTCACCCTCTGTGGATGGGAATGAGCTGGTTGCATGGATTGAGGTGGAGAGGAAGGAAGTGAAAGGAGAAGAGCCTGGTGCACAATGCCCTGGTTGTTAGGCACTTCTGTGATCATTCATTTCCGGGGCTGTCTAGTTTGGGAAGTGGGTACTCAGACCCTGAGGCACTGGAGAAGGAATGGGAAAGATGTCTTCAGACAGTCCTTGAGGCATCTAGAGGTAAACATCACATGGCATGCAGCACAGATATGGGTACAAACTGGAGAGGACCTGTTGTCTTGGCTATACTGGGTATGAGGCCAAGTTCTCTGAGTCTCCACCAGAGTCCACTGAAACTACTCTCTCTCTCTCTTTTTTTTTTTTTTTTGAGACAGAGTCTGACTCTGTTGCCTAGGCTAGAGTGCCGTGGCATCAGCCTAGCTCACAGCAACCTGAAACTCCTGGGATCAAGTGATCCTTCTGCCTCAGCCTCCCGAGTAGCTGGGACTAAATGCCCGGGTAATTTTTTATATGTATATTTTTAGTTAGCCAATTAATTTCTTTCTATTTATAGTAGAGACAGGGTCTCACTCTTGCTCAGGCTGGTCTCGAACTCCTGAACTTGAGCAATCCACCCTCCTCGGCCTCCCAGAGTGCTAGGATTACAGGCATGAGCCACTGCGCCTGGCCCCCACACTCTTCACATGAGAAAAAGGAGGAATTCAGATTTCTCTGGATTTCTTGAATACTAGAGCCCACATGAAAATATTTCCAGGTCTTCTTAGAGGAAAAATTAAACTGATAGCATCAAGAGGTTTGGGGACAAATGTAGTTACTCATGGTTCTTATCTGCCAGTATGTGGGGCGCTTTCAGCCATTTCGGCTTCCAGGGAGTGTGATTCCCACCCAAGTCCATTGTAGGCATTGCCATTTTGGCTGCTTGTGGCACAAAACATCACCACCACCTGAGGAGAAAGGTCCTTTGCAGCCAGGAATTGAGCCATACCAGTGGTTGTATCCACTCTTGCCTGCCCTCTAAGCTGCACAAACCCCCATGGACTATTCAGCAGAAGCTTTACTACATACTAAATGGAGAAAGGGACATGACTTGGTTAACACTTGCTACAGATAAAAATGTCACCAACCACTTTGTCACAATGGAACAGCCCAGTTTGGCTGGTCAGAAAGGGCTTCAGGACATGGAGATTAACAATGGACTGGTGCAGACTGAATGCCAAGTCCACCTGGGCAAGAAGACAAAGATATACCCCAGATATAGTCAAGCAAAAATTGTAGGCCCTGGAGACACCCATTCATAAAAAGGACATACAGTAGCTAGTAGTCTGCTTTGGGTACTGGAGACAACCTGTGTCCTACCTGGGTGCTCTTTTGGCCCCCTAGTCAAGATGACCAGCAAGGCCACCAACTTTAAATGGGGGCCTTTACAGCAGAAGGTCTTGAAAGCAGTCCAATAAGCCATGGTCCAGGCCCTGACTTTAAAGCTCTATTAAAGCCTGCTAGCCCAATGGAATGACAGGTGTTGTAACCTGCATGTGTGCTGTTTAAAGTCTGCAGAAATGGGAAACTTCCACTGTGGTGCATCAGCCTTTCTGATTTTGGACATGTAAGTTGCCTGAAGCAACTGCCAGATATACCTTTTGGATGGCAACTCCCTGCTTGCTATTGGGCATTAGTGGAGACTAAGCATCTTATGGCCAGAGCACCACATGTGACACTGTGACATGAACTGCTCATTTTCACTTGGATGCTTACAAATACCACAAATATTATAACATTGGACAGTCTCAACAGAATTCAATTATCAAATGGTACTGGCACATTCAATATGAAGTCCTGCAAGAACCCAAAGGAACCAATAGTTTTGTGAACAAATGGCTGGCTTACCAGAAGGGACCAAGCAACCTGCAGGGGATGCGTGACTTCTCTTGTGGCTACCTGCAGCCCAAGACTCAGATGGTATGGCGTTGTTCATGATAGTCCTGCAAAACTCAAAGCAGATGGGACCCACTGGTCTGTGGCTGCCATCTGGCCAGTAGATGGCCATCTTTTGACTGAGATGGCATGCGGACATTCTGCTCAGTGGGCGGAAATGCATGCAGGAGTGGTGGCCATGCAGGCCACACCTGCCATCATATCATCCTGCATTTTCATTGGCTCATGGGCTGTTGCCAGTGGACTGGTCATCTAGTCAGGAAAATGGCAAATCCATGGCACTGGCAATCCCAGTGGACTATTAAAAGATCTCCTGTGTGGAGATAAGGACTATGACCATGGCAGGCTGCTTGGGAAAAACAAATCCCTTGTGGATGTTGGGGCTAGCACAGCCACCCTCGAGAGGAACTTGTCAAGTCTCTGGATACACCATAGAACTTTAGTCTGACTAAGGAACGTCCTTGAGTGCCCAGGCAACACAACGGTGGGCCCACCTCCATGGGACAAGGTGGACTTGCCACACACCCTGTCATGTGTAGAGCAATGGAGCCATTGCACCGCAGAAGTGTGGATTCACAAAGCAACTGAAGAAAGAACATCAAGATAGCCTGTGAGTAGGGTGGTATCTTCATCTGAAGAGAGCAGTGTGGACACTGAGCACTACAGCCCAACATGAGGGAAACACAACACCGCAGGGCATGTTGAGAAACACTGAGCTTGGTAGAGGTGGATGGAGGTAGACCAGGCAGCTGCCTGGCTAGGCTGCACTGGTGAAATTCCAATCTCAACATTCCCAACCATGTTTTTTTTCCTTTTTCCCTGTGGAGTACATGTTGTAGGGGTGGTTTGTGGTCCAGGCTGCTGAGGTTCCCCAGGCAAAGCATCTGACTCTAATCCAGAGGTGATGCTTTCCCCAGCTTCCTCTTTTCCATGGGATACCATAGGGGTGGGGGCTGGGACCAAGGAATACCAGGGTGCTAGGTTTCCTCTAGTGATGCCAGGGACATCTGTTCCTTCCAATTGCCTGGGCGGAGTTGTCAGAAATGTCAAGTTTGTATAGGTTGCAGCCTCCCTACCTGGACTGGATTACCGGGCCTAGCAGCAAAGGCAATGGGTGGCTGCATAGCTAGTAGCTTTGGGACTGGGTAGGGTAGACTGGATCGCTATATCAACTCAGCCCAACTCCTATCCAAAAGATGGAGAACACCTAGGACCCCAGGAGGGGGGGCACTACCTTGTCAATCTGCCTTTTTCCCAAGGACATGGGAAAAAGCCCAGAGGCCTGGAAGCATGATGCTTTTGTTAAGGCTCTCCCAAGCCATGGCCACTGGGAGAACTCTGATGAAGTGTTGAATTTGCGATTTGTCATCCTGGACCTCATTCTGTCACTGAGCACAGTGACCCTCTTGCCCTGCCAGTGGTAAACTACACCAGATTCCCAAGGCCACAGTGAGCACTAACAGAGCCTAAGCCCTGGCTTACTGAATGAGAATCTAGCACCTACTGTACAGGAGAGAGTTGAAGGCTCCCTGTTTTAACTTAACTAACTATGGCAAAATGTAACAACCACAACTAACAAAACCCTGGTGGACTGTATTTTTATACACCATGCTCCTTTAATTCCATGAACTAGAAATGTCCTGTTGGTGAAAGTGAAAGCAAAGACTGAACTAATGCTAGTCCTTTGTGCAGGGCCCTCATGAACAATATCATACAGGGGAAACTGAGTTCATGCAACTGACTCAAGACTTGGATGGTGAGGGCTAATGCCTTTATACTCATGAATGGGTCACCAAACAATAACATGGAGGAAGGGGTGCTGTTTGCACCCAAGGTGACATCTTTCTCTGTGAGAAGTCTGGGATGACCCAAATACAAGATGGGCAATGTCATGCCTGGAAAGCTGGTGGGGGGTGGGATTCTGCACATTGGCATTCTGGGGGTGCCCCTAGATATCACTCCTAGGAGTGAGGTACACCAGCGGACCAGCAGCCTAAAAGTGTACACCAGGCTTACCAGGTACATTCCAGGACTCTGGGTGTATGTTATTTATGAGATCTTTGGTACCTCACATAGGATCCAGTGCTCATAAAAAAAATAATAAAATAAAATAAGAGAACTGTCTCTGATCGTAGTAAATACTGCTTCTTCCACATGACCACCTTGGCAGCCTAGCTAACATCCCTCAACTTCCTTGGGAAGGTTGTTTGAGGCAATAGAATAGTTGTAGACATTGTTTTAGCTTAACAGGGAATAAATAGTGCGTGTAATTGTTAATACCTCCTGCCGAACCTGCATAAAGTCATGTATTGTTGAGACACAAGTAAAGGAGATCTAGAAACACTCCCATTGGCTGCACACACTAGGGTCACCTGAGAGATCCTCTTTGACTTTCCTCTGCAACTTCTTGCCTGGATTTCCAGGATCCTGGCCTATGTCACTGCTCCGAGCAGGCCTGATTATCCTGGGCCTGGTAAAATGTGTTCTGGCTGCCACTCAATGGTATTGCACTAAAAGCATGCCAGTCAAGGAGTTATGTCAACCTGGTCAGGTAAAATCTGAGCCCCATGTCCAGGGAGGTCAGTAGACTAGCTTCTCTAAGGGAGCTATCTGGGGTTGGGGGTGTTGGGAGACTGTAGAACAGTTGTCCAAGTAGCCTTGGACCAACCCAGTTCTCCTCCTTTCTCACTTGTATTAATAGTTCTCACAAAGAACTAGAATGTGCTGGGAATAGAACATCCTGAGTTAAGAGGACATTGGTTGGAATAGCCTGGGCTCTGTTTCTTTGTCCCCTAGAAACAGAATGTCCTTCAGTTCTGTACCCAGTGGATCTTACTGCCCTACCTATTAAACCCAGGATGGGCTGCTTTGGGGTATCCTTGGCTGCAGTGCAAGTGGAGCATGCAGATTTGAGAATCCTTCTGCTCTGGGCAGACTTTTAAGCCACGGGAGACTGGCTTGTGGTGAACCCTAGGCTTTTGTTGTCTCTCACAGCCTCTCTGGAATAAACCTGCTTCACATACCTTCTTTCATATGAATGTGTTCTATCTCATCGAACTCAGAAAAGTTGGCAATGAGTGCACAGCAAACCTGCTTCCCAGTCTTAGTCTCTCCCACCCAGCAAGCTGAGTGATGCCTCCTGACTAACCCAGGTATTAGAGAACTCCACTCATTCATATCTAAGTGATAATGGCTCATAGTCAGTCAACCTTTCCATATGACTTTGGACTTCAACTAGGAGTCTATTAACCTAAAACGGAAAAAATATTTAATGATAACATTCTTATAGATGCATTGGAGGGGAAGGTGATTTCTGGAAATGCACACATTTTACGAGTTAACCCTCATTGTTTGAGTGATGTTTCATTGCAGTTGTCACGTGCCTTTTTCAGACCTGCTATGATGGAGATCAGCACATATCTTTTCCAAATGTTATACATTTAGTAAATACTTATCAAGTGCCTACTATGTGCCAAGCATTGTGCTAGAGCAGTGGCAGGTAAGGGGTGGTATTGATGATAAAAATAGAATGTATCCCTTCCCTGATAAAGATTATAGCTTAATGAAGGAAACAACCTGTCAATCACATAGCTGCATGTAAAAGGACATTGGAGAGAATAGCTTTGAGGTGGACACAGTCTGTGCTAAGAAAATCTGTGTTGTATTTGGGGACTGATCTTATAAAAACAAAGCTTCCACTTTGTAAGAGGGTATTATATATATATATATATATATTTTTAATTTAGTAGTGAGGTTTCTCACAGAGTGACTATAAATTCTAGCCCTGCACTTATGAAGCTCCAGGGATTAATGATAATGTGTTTACAATATGCATTGCATGAAATCTAAAATAGTTCTTTATCCTAGTGGATGGTCTAATGTCCACATATTTGACCATATATTTGACCAAATGTCCCCCTCACAGGAATATATTGGTGGACACCCTTGTGGCTCTTGTCTAAACTGTGTCCTTTTTACTTCAACCAAAATTGCCACTCTTAGGTGAGCTCTGACCAGCAAAGAGGTTAGGTCCAGTTGAGTCAGTCCGGTGGGACACAGAGGAAGCAGCTCAACAGAACACACAAAATAACAAGGGTGGTTTATTACTTACAGATCCCAGGGAGAAGAGGGCAATGCACCTCCCAGGGCCAATGGGAAGGGGAGTTCTCAACCAGTGGATGGGGAGCAAGAGAGCTAGTCAGGGACCCATGGGATGATTTTATTGGGGTCTAGGATGTTACCCAAACATGTTTCCCATGGGGGGTTCCCTTGATGGGTTTAAAGCAAGCTGGCATGAGTTCCATGGAGTCACACTATGACTAAGGGGTGGTCACCATGGCATATCTATGCAGTTCGTGCAGGGTGTAGGGGCCTATGAAGCAAGTCAAGTAGGTTGTGTGCATATGTCCTGCAGGGAAGTGGTCACCAGGAGGTGGCTGTAAGAGGCGGAGGTCTGGATCAAAAACAGTGAGGTACTGCAAGGAGGTTCAGAGCTCAAACTGTGTTCAAGGAGACTGAGCTTTGCTTCTGGTATGAGAAAGTTTAACTTGTATTCAAAATGAATACCAAAGTAGCAGAAAATTACAGGAATTCACTAAAGCCTATGATGATAGAACTGAGCTTATCCAAGGGGCAGAAAAGTTTCCTTAGGAAGTGGTGCTAGTGGAAGGATAGGAAGAACTACTTTTGTCTGGGGAGCCCACGACGAGGTCAGAGTGGCTGGCGTGAAGAGAAGGAGAGCTGGGCGAGGAGGCTGGGAGGCAGGCAGGGGGAGACCACAGGAGAGGATGGTGGTTCTCTACATTCGGTCTTGATTTAGCCCTGAAACAAGCATAGAGTTCCACACCAGAGAGAAGTGGAGAGGAGAGGAATCAGCCTGGTTAACACTGACAGGTCTTTCTTTCCAATGAAGAAATTTGAGGTGTCTTAGTGATGGCTCAGCCATGATACCCTGTGTTTCCCTCTTTTAAAGTATTGAAAGCCGTTGTGAAACTAATTCTTAAAGAATCAGTTCGGTCAGTCAAGGTCATTTCATATTTCCCCACATCCAGATTCTGCAAAAGGAGCCAACTTGAACTTTGCAGAGAAGAACTAGTTGTAATTAATTTCATTCCTCAAATAATGTGCAATCAGAGAATTGGTCTCTCCCCTCCACTGTGAATCCCTTTCCAAATGGCAACCCAAAGAGTTCATCACTAGAGCACGGTGGTTGGGCAGGGATAACATTTAAGCACAAAAGAGCACCAATTCTATAACAATCATCCATTCATTTATTCATTTTATTATGGAAAACTTATTAAATACCCAGGCTTTATTCTCTTCTTTGTAAAAGGAAAATTAATTAATTTCCAGGAGTTATGTTTTTATTAACAAACCTTTCAAGGTATTGCCTAAGCTGTCATTCATCCAATGACAGTTTGTACCAAATTCCCTTCATCCCCCTTTTAGTGAAAGACTAAGTTAATGGACACCAAGGAAATGGAAGCCAATGGGGTTTAAAGAGATGCTCAGCCAACTGCTTGTTTTGAATTGGGACTATTTTGAGATAGAGTAGGGACGTGTACATGGTGGCAGTTAGCTGCTAATCAAGAACATGGAAAATATTGTTTCAATCCGAGTCTTTCCCCTTGTTTCACTTTTGGAAATACCTCAGAAACAGACTACATGCTTGTCACAGCTTTGTGAACTAAATTTTGTAAAGTGGGGTGGGGTTTGTAAAGCAGCCTTTTATGACAACAGCAAATGGGCTCAATCCCTAGTCTCTCTACACATCGTTAATTATCCTGCTCCAGATGGGCCCTAGCTTCACCTTATTTTTGTACAAGAAATAAGTTGAAATTAATATATAGGCTGACATCTCAGCCAGGCAAAGGGAAGAGATCCTGGTGACAAATAACACTCTTAAAAACCATAGGAGGAAAGAGACATACATGTCTACATTGCTGCTATATTTTTCTATTCTCTATACCTACTAACCACGCCAAATAAAGTTTATGGTATAGAGGCTGGGCACGGTGGCTCACGCCTGTAATCCTAGCACTCTGGGAGGCCGGAGCAGGCGGATTGCTCAAGGTCAGGAGTTTGAAACCAGCCTGAGCAAGAGCGAGACCCCCGTCTCTACTAAAAATAGAAATAAATTAATTGGCCAACTAATATATATAGAAAAAATGAGCCGGGCATCGTGGCGCATGCCTGTAGTCCCAGCTACTCGGGAGGCTGAGGCAGGAGGATCGCTTGAGCCCAGGAGTTTGAGGTTGCTGTGAGCTAGGCTGACGCCAGGGCACTCACTCTAGCCTGGGCAACAAAGCAAGACTCTGTCTCAAAACAAACAAACAAACAGAAGTTTATGGTATAGAAGAGGTGAGTCTACCACAACAAGATATTTGGGTTCACCTATTTACAGGTCTAGCTGTGAGTAGCATAGATTTCAACATCGTTGATGCTGGCTAGCGGATGGAGACAGAGTAGACTTCAGCATTTATGGAGATAAGTCATTTCAGTCCTTGAAAATCTTGGAGTATCGTGTAACTAAATCTATCTAGAATTTTGTCTGTAGGTAATCAAGACAAATCATGAATACACCCTTTCTTATTGTCCTGGGAAAACATGGACTTGTCTGTTTTTGGAAACATTTAAAATAGAGGGAATAGCTCATGTGAGCCATTCTTGAGGACAGTGACAGGGCTTGGGCGACCCTTGGAATCTCACCAGCAGCAGCTTTCCCCTCACAGGCCCCATGGAGTCTTCTTCCCTCTGTCCTGCTTTGCTGTGAAGGGTAACAAAAGTTATGACACCTACGGAGATTCCAGAAATGCTTTCCTCTGAGTGCTGTTTTTGTCTCTTTGAGAGGGTGAGACTCAGACTTTGTGGCACTTTGCAGTAACTTTGATAACTGGAAAGAGGCAGATATGATACTTACCAGAAATTTCCCCTATCACAGAGACCTGGCCCTTGGCAAGATTATTTTCATCCTATAGTGATGAAATAGAATAATAAATATGCTATTTTCTCAAAATAAGAAATATGATACAGTCCCTCCTTATCTGACAGTTTACTGAAACATTGTATTCTGGGTTCATCAGTTATCTTTTTTTTTTTTTTTTTTTTTTTTTTAAATTGATGGCAGATAAAATTAGAGATGAGCCACCTCGTGGCAAAGAATATCTCTTTCTATGAAAAATGGGAGACCTAAAACTAAAGCCAAACAGAAAACATTTTCCACATCTCATATAACATCACTTACCAATTTATATCTCTGGGAGCTAAAAGAACTGCAGATATAATCACATATGGATGTTATTGGCCAGTGGACAGAAATGAGATTAAAGAGATGGGCAAAGAAAAAGGAGTGGGAGACACGCAGACACTTTTAACTCAATAGGCTGTATTGACTATGAGCATCTGATACAGCATTTGTGGCATCAGAAAGAGCTGTACCAAGTCGTCTCGCTGATGTAGGGCAGTGCAGGGGTCGAAGGTGACATGCCCCTGACTGTGGGCTCTGCACTGGCATGAATGTGCCTGGAGAGATAGAACAGAAGGCGGCATGAGAGGTTGAGAAATCAGTCCTAGAACTTTATTTATTTATTTATTTTTGAGACAGAGTCTCACTCTGTTGCCTGGGCTAGAGTGCAGTGGTGTCAGCCTAGCTCGCAGCAACCTCAAACTCCTGGGCTCAAGAGATCCTTCTGCCTCAGCCTCCTGAGTAGCTGAGACTACAGGCATGTGCCACCATGTCTGGCTAATTTTTTTTCTGTATATATTGTTAGTTGCCCAGGTAATTTCTTTCTTTCCCTTTTTTTTTTTTTTTTTTTTTTTTTTTTTAGTAGAGACGGGTCTCACTCCTGCTCAGGCTGGTCTTGAACTCCTGAGCTCAAATGATCAGCCCACCTTGGCCTCCCAGAGTGCTAGGATTACAGGTGTGAGCCATCGTGCCCAGCCAGTCCTAGAACTTTAAAACTATGTACTCAGCTTTGTTTTGTTATTTGAACATTTAATAACCCAACACATAGCATTTCTAAGAGCCCTCTATTCTAACTTCTGAGACAGGAACAAGCCAGCACAGTTCAGTAATTCCTCACTAACATCCTTAAAAGGTTCTTGGAAACTGCGACTTTAAGCAAAATGCTGTATGAAGAAAGCCAACTTTACCATAGGCTAACTGATATAGACAAGAGTTTCTATCAACAAAAACAAGTTTTTTTATGCCATACTCCTGTTCACAAAAACATCACAAAACTTCTAAATATAGACTAGAACAGTTTAATATTAAACATGGAAATAAATATGAGTTATCCATAAATTTTAGAAAGATTAATAGAAACAAGTAAGATAATTATTTGCTCCATTATGCCAGTTCAGGGTCACAGGTATCCAGGACCCATCCCAGCAGCTCAGAGCACCAGGCAGGAGCCATCTCTGAACAGGACGCTGTCCCATTTCAGGGCAGCTCACACCCATACCCACACTCGCCTCACAGGCATAGCTTTGGGATGTGGGAGGAAACCGCAGTACCAAAGAAAACCCATGCAGACATGGGGAGAACATGCACACTCCACACAGACAGTGGCCCCAACTAGAAATCAATTTTTTGTGTGTTTCATCAATGTTATAAGGAAATGACATTATTCAAGGACCTGATGTAGCAAAATGGGGTGGGAAAAAGCCAGAGATGTACTGAAGATAAGGCAGCTAGGTCAACACATAAGGCAGGATTTGAAGTTGTTTTGGAGTGTTCACTTACTGAAATGTAAAATCACTGGAGGGGAAGATTTGGGTAGGGGCTGTGGGTGGATTATAAAGTCAGCTACTCTATTCTGGGCATGTTAATTTAGAGACATCTATTTGATACACACATAGAGGGATGTGTGTCATACAGGCAGTTAGAGATGAGTTCAGGGAGAGTTCCAGGCTGCGGATGTGGATTTGGGAGTTGCTGGTATACAAATGGAATTTACAGAAATGAGACTGAGGGAAATCATCTTGGGGAAGAGAATATTTAAGGAGAGGAGGCCCAGGGACATTTAACACTTGGAGGGGAGGGATATAAGGAGGAACCCATGAAGGAGCACGAGAAGAAGCACCACTCGAGGTAGGAGAAGAACCATTAGAAAGTGGAGTCAGGAGAAGACTATATTTCATGAAGGAAGGAGTCATCAGTAATGCCATGTGCAGCTTAGGACACAAGAAATCCTGAAAATTGGCCATTGGCTTTGGAAAAGTGGAGGTGGTAGACAAATTCGATAAGAGCTGTTTTTTTGGGAGTGTTGGGGACAATACCTGGCAGAATTAGATTCAGGAAACAATGAAAGAAGGCAAGGTGTTGACAGGAAATATGAAAAACATTGCAAGGATACATGCAGGCATCCAGGTGGAGTTACCAACCAGGGGAGCAGCAAAACTGTTTTGGTAGACAACTGGGCAATAGGAAATACTGGTGGTTCAGGAGTTGCATTTGGTTTGAAGAGATAAATGCCATTTGTGGGGGAATAGAGAAAGAATTTCTCAAAAGAATTACTCAGCAATACTGCATCTAAGAACTGAAGCAGGGCAGAATAAACCACAAACCATAACCTGGAGTAGAGGGTCCCAGAAATTAAGATGTAATATTCAAAAGTGGTGGAAATCCAGCAGAATTGACAGCAAATATGAGTAGAAAGGAGAGAAATTCAGCAAAATAGGAAGCAATTTGAATTTTTCCTGGAAGGCATTTTTATGGGGATAATTTTATATTTCAGGGCCAAATTTTTAGTTTTACTTTCTTTGAAGGTAGGAAAACATAACCTCTTCTCCTTCCCCCAAAACAAAGTTTTTGGTATTATAATCCCTCTAAAAGGATAAGCCTTGTGCTTGGGCTTCAGAAAGCAGGTATTTATCAGCCAAGTGGAAGTTTCGTAGGGCAAGGTTCTGCCAAAATAATATCCCTGAGTAATTGTCATAACTGTGACTGTCAACTTATTTATTTCTTTGAACTTTGAAGTACCTCCTGAAGGAGGTAATGCCTTAACTTTTTACCAGGTAAATTCTCAGTGAGGATTAGTTTTGGTTTGGGTAGGAATTTCTTTGTAGTTTATGCCAAATCCCTGGGAAGAGACTGATCTGGAAGGAAGTAAAAGGTGGAACCTAAATCATTCATGTCTCAGCTTTGCTGACTGCTGGTCATAGCCTTCCAGACCTGCCTCCCCCCATCCAGGTTTGGATGCATAAAGAAAGGCCCAGTAAAGCAGACATCTGCCAGGGAAGTTGAGCCAAAGCACCACAGAGATTTTAATGAGAAAGTATAGGAGAAAGAAACGTTGCTTTCTACTCCTGTGGCGCTATTAGTTCTACATTCAAAAGATACCCAGAATCTGATTCCATATTATCACCTCTACTGCCACTAATATAGTCCAAACTCCCATTACCTGGGATTATTGCAATAGCATCCAAACTCATCCCCCACAGTCCTTTCTCCTCCTAACAGATGTCCCTTAATAAGACAGATCATGTCACTCATCTGCTCAAACTTCTCCACTGGCTCCTGATCTCACTCAGAGTAAAAGGTAAAGTCCTTAAAATGACCTTCAGGATCTGACCCTCTGTCACTTCTCTGACCTCCTCTCCTACTATTCTCCTCCTTGCTCACTCCATTGTAGTGACCCTCATCTCCTGTTCTCTCTTTACAATTGCCAGTCATACTCTCGCTCAAGGGCCTTTGCTATACCCTCAGTTATCTCCAGGGCTCACTCCTTCATCTCGTCCAAGTCTTTGCTGAAATACCATCTTCTCAGGGAATCACTTAATGAATGAATGACATGAATGAATGATTTGTGTGACATAACATGACATGACAGAATAGGTGCCATAAGGAAGAGTCAGAGCACTAAGTGCCACACGCTTACCCTTCCAATTGAAGTTAACATAAAACCAACTTTCAATATTTATTGAGCACCCATTATAAGTAAAACAGACATATATATGATTGGTTGCTGTATGTGGAGGAAAACACTGAAATGATCTTATCGCTTTAGAAGGTGTTCTTGAACATTTTCAGCATATACTGGAACAAACAGCTGGTTTCCTCCATCAGTGAGAAAGCAGTATCCATTAACGAACAGGAATATCTCCTTAGATGTCCTGGGCTTCCTCCTCCTAGGCAATCAGTATCTACAAATATAATCCCTTAATCCAGGCAATCTATAAATCACTGCACTTTAGAACACTTGATTTGAGCCCTAGCTCTACTCTTAGCTTGAAGGGTGATGGAGTAAATAAACCGTTTGTCTAAATTCTTTTATGCCTGTGATCAAATGTCTAATCTCACCCAGTTCCCAGTTCAGGTTGAGATAACAGGATAATATATACTTGGGTGTTAAAAGTTAACACAATTATGTATGCATTGTAGAGTTTGAGAAAAAAAAATCTTTTTTAAATCTAAGAATTTCTAAATCAGGGTTATTTAAAACTAGTCTTCAGTTTTTGGTATACTTAAGGTCTTTAGTCTTTTTCTTTTTTAACCCCAATTTTCACTTAACATCACTTATACCCTTGAACTCATAGCCTATTTTAGTTAACACCTACCAGTGTTTCCATTCATCCTAGCTCAAAACAAAGGAGAAACATGATCAACCTGAGTAATCAACCTGAGACATTTAAAATGTGTAGTTCACCCTAGAAATGGATTTGAGGGTTGGAGGGTAGGAAGCAAAAATGAAGGATTGTGGGAGCAGATAGGGGTGGGGAGGGAAAGATAGTAATGCTAAATTTCTAAACACTGCTCAATTCAATCCAACTAATGTTTATTAGGTGCAGAGCTCTGTGCTTGTCATTTTAGTAATACCAAAATGAACAAGACTCATGCTGAGCTAGGAGTATGAGCTGAACTAAGAAGTACAAAAATTACTAATATATTATGCAGAATACATAAAGGAAATACAAGGAAAAAGAAAGCTGACATTAATTCAGGATGTTTTAATATGCTAGAGGCAGTCAAATATATTAACAACCCTTCCAAAAATTCCAGATAAGCTCAGTGAGGTTATGCAATTTGTTTAAAGTCATTAAAACTAGAAAGTTACTATAGGCTGGCTTTGTCCCAAATCCAGGTTCGGAAGCTCAGGCTCCTTTCAGAACACCATTCCACCCCTCCCCTCCAAAAATGTTGCTTTTTGCTTTATAAAACTTTCTGCCTTTCAGTTGGATTTCCCCGTGATTTGAAATTAATCTTCCAAGATAATAGCTAAAATTGCATATGATTGAACTGGATAATAAAGAAATCTTCACAAATAAAGAAGAGGAAAATAATGTTGCTCACCTTTTATTTTTGGTTTTGCTTTTCAAATTGGGATGGAATTTTTTGAGGTTCCAATAGAAACTGTGGGCAAGAGAGAAAGAGAGAAACACCATTCACAGAAAATAAAATGTTCCATAACTCAAACAAATATATCTAGCTTTTAAAAAAAATTCTTGAATTATTTGTTTTATCTATGAAGATTTTCAATCCGTAGATTAGTTTTTCTTTGATCCTTCACATTTTCCATTATCTTTAATACCCATAGTGATTTCAGCTTCCTTCTCTCATATTCTCTCTGATTTTAATGTTTCTTCTTAATTTTCAATACTATATCTATCCTTCATTCATTTTTCTGTATTCTGCTTTTACACTAAACCTCTGATGCTATGTAAACTCATTGTATTAATGTAAGATATTTCCCTTGCTCACAATGGGAACTTCAAACATTTATAACAATGTTTATACTTATTTTGATCTATGATGCAGGTGGCGTGATTACCTTTGTTAATACACATGTAGTATCTACCAATAGTTCACAGTATATAGATTCTTCTACTCTACTGTGATGAAAGCACACTTCAGGGGCAATTCCTATCCATAGATTTCTTTCATTCTATGAGGCCCCTTATTTATATATTATAGGAAAAATTAAATTTGTGGCAAAATGTAAGAGAAACAAATTCTTTAAGGATAGCAAAAACCAAAGGTAAGACAGAATTTCCAGATTTTGGAAGAGTTCAATATCACTATATTATAATCTCAGGATTTTTGTCTTTTACCTAATACTATGAAGGGTAACATGTCACTGACCTAGAGTTGTCACTATCTGCAAATATATCCCCTCTAGCTTACACACTACTTTCTATTACATTTTATGATCTTTTCTGTTTCCATATTGCTTACCACATTTTTCCTGATTCCATCATCTTCTAGAAGAATGAATTTTATCAGTTTCTGTTTATTTTAAAGTTTTGTCTTTAGTCTAGAAATTTTTCTCTCAGTGATATCCATATCCTCCATGCTGAAGACTTCTGGTCCCTCTCCCCACACACATATTCCTGCTGGAGTTGTAGATCTGTGTTTTTATACTCTGGCTGGGTGTATCACCTGGGTGTCCAACAGGCTCAACAGAGCATGTCTAAATAGATGTCATCGTTTAGTGTGACTCCCCCATCTAGCATCTTATACTGATGTCCTTTTCTGTGTCATTAGCCGCACAGGGCGAATGGCTCACGATCACAGCCACCACAAACATACGCATATTAAAATCATCATTTGCCTCAATGATGAATCAAAACATATAGACTCCTAAAGTAGGAGCTCTGACCCGAGAGATTCTTGGTGTGGGGGAATAGTTCCAGGTGACAGAAAGCCACAGGAGGTATGAAGAGACTCCAAACCTATAAGACAAACTATATGTGAATTCCAGCTGAATTACCATTTCCCTGGCCTCCTAAAATAGCCAAATGTAATGATATTCTTAGTGTGGAGCTTCATTTCTTTGCAGGGATTCCTACTGTGGATGAAAAAAATAGACTCCAGCTAGTAATATATTCTATTTAGACTATCTACAAATATTTAAAGACAAACAAGAATGATAGCCTAAGAATGAAACACCAAATGCAAACAACAACAGAACAAATGCTAAGAAAACAAAATTAATAGAGCAGAAAAAGGAAAACCTTGAAATAGTCTATGAAGAAGAGAAGGAAAAGAAGAAATACATGGAAAGGAAGCAGTTAATAGGAAAAAAGAAACCCCTCAAGAGTCCTTAGAGCTCTAAACTATTGTTGCGTAAACAAAACATTAAAGAGTAGGTAAGTGCTATAATTAAGACACTTGGTGAGAATGTAATTTGTACAGTGGAGACTTGCATGAAGGAAACAAAAGATGAGTGTTAGAAGAAAACCATTGAAACCTGGAAGATCAATCTAATGTTCCAACATTCCCCTAATAGGAGTTCTGCAAATGAGTGAAAAGATATGCAAAGGTGAAATTATCAAAGGAATTTTTTAAAACGAAAACTTTGTAATGCAAAGAAAGTAGTTCCACCTTTAGAATAAAAGGGCCAACAGGGTGCAGAGCTGATTAATGAAATTCTTATCACTTGTAGAGTCTATATGGTGGATGATAGGATTATAAAACCTGTAACAGTTGCTAAGGAATTATTTTTAAGTACTTAGAGGTTTAATGTAAAAATAATTATAATCTCAAACTAAAATCCCACTTTATTTTAAGAAAGCACAGGAGGTGGTGAAATTGGAAGGAAAAGCAAAAGCATGCCAAAAATAGTGTCTTCCCATGTGCAGTGTGAAGAGATACAGGCAAAGGAATGTATAAACAAACTTTACAAAAAAATTCTGAATTTAATAAGCAAAAGAAAAATAACAACAGACAAAAACAGGCAAGTGGTATGAACTCTTAATTCACAGAAGAAATCCAAAAGGCTGACAAACTAGTAATAAACTAGAAATTAAAGAAAGAGAAATAATGTCATAAGTAATAATACTTTTCACTTCCAAATTATCAAAAAATTAAAAATAATAATGTTCATCAAGTGCTTACTATGTCCATGAGAGTAGAATACACTAAAGAGATTATCTTACTCAGTTCCCATTGGTAAGCCTGTGCAGAATGTGTTATTAATATCTCATCTCTATAGATGAAAACACTGAGACTTAGAGTGATTTCTAGAACCTTCTCTACTTTCCTAGAAACCCTCTGTCACCTCCCCTTCTCAGAGAAAATTCTGGAATGTTAACTTGCACATATCATATCCACTTCCTTACCTCCTTTTTTTCACTCAGATTACAACAGTCATTTCTCCACTTCCGTCACACCAGTGAAATTTTCATTGCCAAATGAACGACTATTTGATTAATCCAATAGCTGCTTCTCACTCCTTATCTTCACTGGCCTTGACATGGTGGACCACTTTGTCTTTCTGGAAGTATATTCCTTCCTTGACTGTGGCCCCAGAGCTTGCAAGTTCCTTCCTGTACTGTTTGCTCAAACCTTTGCATCTCTCTCTCTGCCTTACCCCTAGATCCCCGCTCCAGAAGCACTAATTATGAGCAAGTTTACTTAGATATGTAGATTCTCTTGCAGACAAATTATTACATCTAGATAAAAAATGGAGTTGCACAGAAGACCAATTTCTTAAGATAAAATAATAAGTATGGCAGCTATCACCTTAATCCACAAACTCAGACTATCTCACATCACTTTTGTTCATGTCCAAAAATTATACTCTTAATTATAATTATTTTGACTACACTAAAATATAAGAGTACAGCAGAGCAACTTTCTGATCTCTACCAGAATAATCATCTAGTACATGCTCCAAAATAAAGAAACTAATAAACAGGAACAACTATCCTGAAAATCATGAAGCAATCAATTTACTTTCCTGTGTTTTTTCAGAAGTGGTCATAGAACTCAATCATTGTCTTATTAAAGAATGCCTCATTAGACCATCTAATAATGTACAGTGCAACCAAGCATGCTTGAGTGATGTATGTGGAGATGACAAGCTTCAGTGACTTTAGAATATTATCATGCATTATTGACTTAGTTAGAGCCATACAATTGGAATAAATGATATCTCAAAACAAACATATAGCAAACAGTAAGTGTTGCTTCTGTCATTGATTGAACCTCTAGGTGAGGGTTGGAAAAAATCTTTGAGAAATATTAGACTCTGTTGTCTAAGAAGAACCTACAATTAAATAATTTTTGAAGGGTAAATAGTAGATTCAATAATTGTATTTAGTTTCCAAATCCATAATATTAAATTTGGGGATTCAAGAAAGACAAATTAAAAGTTAGGAATTCTTAGGAATTAAAAATTACTCTTCATTTTGCATAACACTATGTGTTTTTAAAATAATGAGTGACAGTAATACCAAACAGTGCATCATTTTGCTATGGTAGAACTTCCTAAAGGTTTTAGAGGTTTTTGTAAATATTATATCTATTTGTGTATGTGCAGGTATATATATATAAAATAAATACATGGTTTATTATTGTTAACAAATATATTTTGTTATTTTGAAAATATAGAAAATGATCTCCACCTGATAGAGACCTTTGACAATAAAAACAGGAAATATTAATACCAAAGAAAACTATCAAAATTGAAAGACAATACCATAAATATTTAAGATTAAAAGCTATTATTCTTATAACAAAATGTAAAAAAAAATAATTAATTATTCTTTCCCATAGTCTTAATCTATGTTTCATGACAAATATGCTAGATGTAGAAAATTTCTCTCAAATTTTTTTGAAGTTGGTGACATGGTTAAGCATGTCCTGACCATCTTTCTATTGGGTTAGGGTTTGTTGGCTTACTCTGATATAGTTTTTGTGGGTTTTTTGTTTTGTTTTGTTTTGTTTTTCTTGACTGCAATCACTGTTACTTTTTCTAACTCTGATTTTTAGATCAGTTTGGAATTCAAGTCACAATATTTCACTACAGAATCATCTTCTTTCTTTGCATTTCTTCTGTCACAGTAAAAAGAACTGGAGTCAATAGCACTCCACAGAGTCTCCTTTTACAATGGCCAGTTTAACCCTTTGCACTGGGATGTCGAGTGTGGATAATGTCGAGTGGATAATGAGAAAAAAGCAAGCCGAGTGCAAAGGGTTAAGGACTTTTTTTTCTTCTGAAGCTTGCTATTTCTTTGACCACTACTTACCAGAGTTGTATAAAGTATATTGTGCATGTAAATTTATTAATGTTTATTTTATTTGCAAGAATGACACACCCTTAGCAGCCCACAGAATCAGGAGAACATACATGTTATGGCATCAGCTACAAGTGAGGCTGATTAGAACATGCTGGCTTCTTTTCTACATGCTCCCGTCCTGGAGTGTTGACCTTAACCTTTGACTTCCAGTCAGTTTTTCCTTATCTTGCTTTCAACTTATTACTCTTAAATCAGTAATAACTCTATGTTGCTTGTTAAGCTTTAACTTTAGTATGAGAGTTATAATACATTTTCTTATCGTCCTGATTTTTGAATGATTTTTTCACAGGATTTGGGAAAGCATACAAAGTGTCCACAAAATGCTAGTAAAAAATTCCCACACAGAAATATTTAACTATGTTTACACATATGCAATACAGCTGATGGAAACATAATATTTAACTTGAAAATAATTATTGTAAAAACTAACATGTCCTTCTCTTGTCTTCTCTTTCATTTTTAAAGTATTTATTGATGTCAAGTGCCTACCAGGTGAAAGATATTATCTTAAGTACTCATATGAGAACTAAATGCAGTTGCATGGTGTCTTGCCCTCAAGTGGCTGCAGAGAAGCAGGTGACTAGTTAGAACATACATGAGGACAAACTTAATGTATATAGGGTCTAGGGCAAAGAAAGAAGTGGAGATAAAACATGATGGGATAGCAATGAAGGGAGAGTTATTCCAGCTCTATATGTCTATTACAAATAGATCACAAATACTCCAAAATACATAAATTTTAGATAAATGAGAGTAGCAGTGGAGGGGAGGGAGATATTCCAATATGAACACAAACACTGCAGCTGGACTACCTAGATTCTAATTTCAATTCTATCATCAGTTGTACAAATCTATGTAGTGTCTTAAATTCTCTATGCTTCAGTTTCCTTCTCAGTTAAATGGAAATAACAACGCTAGTACTTCAAAAGGTTGTTCTGAGGATTAAATAAATTAATACATGTACAGCTCTTAAAGAATAACTGGAGCATAAAAATCAGTTGATAAACATTAGTTCTTGTTTTTATTGCTGTTGTTGTTATAACTGATATTTTTCCAGGACAAAGAAACAACATGGAAAATGTACAAATCTTGGAAATGGAAAACTAATATGGAAACAATGAGTAATTTTGTTTGATTAGAGCATTGATATAAAAATGAAATAAGTAGAAAATAAATTTTTAACTCAGTCTGTTTTTCTATTTCTAATCCAGTATCACATCCATTCAGTATTAACTCTTAAATGTCATCTCTGAATTTGCTTTTGTTTTGCAAGAGTAGCTTTCAGCAGATTAACACTCCTACTGAACAAAAATAGAAAGCTGATAAAATTATATCTATATCTATCTTTTATCTATCCAGGAATAAATGGACCAAGGCTGCTGAGAAGCAAATCAGAGAGACGAGCTCACATTTCATAGCTACTTTTTTTGGTGGGAGCATTTCCTTATTATGAGAATGTGTCAAAATGTTGACATTCTGAGCTTTGCCTAGATAAAGTGGTTCTACTTGGTGGGTGAAAGTGGAGAGTGGATAAATAAGCCAAGCTTTGGTAGTAATGGAGACCATGCTGAGAAGAGAAGTGTAGCAAACTAAACCTGACACAAGGCAAAAAAATACATGTCTATACTCAAGCAGCAGACAATTTGAAATATCATTTTTAAAAGTCCAGTTACAATAATATAGAATTCATCATACATTTGTAGATACCCTGTCTCTACAAAAAAGAAAAAGAAAAATGAGCTGGTCATTGTAGCATATTTGTGTGGTCCCAGCTACTCGGGAAGCTAAGGCAGGAGGATTGCTTGAGCCCAGGAGTTTGAGGTTACAGTGAGCTATGACTGGGTACTGCACTTCAGATTGGGGAACAGTGAGACTCTGTCTCTCTCCAGAAAATTAACAAGCTGTTTTTAAAGGTTTGCAAAATGCAAAAAAAATTAGTATGTCCAATATATGTATTCTAGACAAACAGGAACAATGTTAAGAGTTTCTCGACTAGCTGACTTCAAGACTTCATATAAAGCTAGATTGATCAAGGCAATGTGATTCAGGCATAAGGATGAACAAATTAATAGAACGTTATTTAAAACCCAAAATTGGAAACAAATTTATGTGGTCTTTTGATTTTTGATTGTCAACCAATGTGCCAAAGTAATCCAAGGGAAGAAGCCTGTTTAAGAATTATGATAAATTTGGATATCTATAAGAAAAATAAAACAAAGCAATAACCCTTGACCCTTGCCTCACTCTTTTCACAAAAATTAATTTGAAGTTGATTATACAACCTAAAAATAAAAGTTAATGTTATGAAGATATTAGGAAAAAACCTAGGAAAATTTCTTCATGACATGGGGAAAGCAGATTGTCATTTAGATTGTCATTCAGAAACAAGGCTAGACCTTGTTTTAGGCCATCCAGGACTAGGGTCGCCATCTGGATCATGAGAAGAAGGTCGTGCAGTTGAGTCAAAGTGGCCCAAGTGTATTTTCCACATCAAGTGTTGGTCCTGTGTAATCTTTATTTTTCCTTCCCTAGTTTGTGTAGACATAAGGCATGGAGTGCAATTCCAATTCTCTTTCCAGAGTTGATCTTGTTTGTAATTGCTTCCCCATTGCTAGTATTATGTTGTGTCTGCAGAACCTATTTTCCCTTCCTGTATATGCAAATTGTACATTTTAAGTGAAAATGTCAATACATTAAATGATCGTTAACCTTGAAAAAAAAATTGCTTTCTGTGTCTTGGGACACAGAAAGCAATCAATATTGAAGGAAAAAGTTGATAAACCATGTATTATCAAAACATTCATTAAAAATGTGGATTGGCATGCCATAGACTGAAGAAAAAATATTTTCAAAAAGCGTATCTGACAAAGGACTAGTATCTAAGATTTATAGAGTCCCACAACTGAATAATAAAAAGACAAACATGCAAATGCAAGTTTTCAAAAAAAGACTTGTACAGACACTTCAAGAAAGAAAATATAAAAATGTCTAATAAGCATATGAAACATCAGGGAGCATTAGTCCTAACAAAACTGAGACTTAAAACTATAATGAGATAATACACACTCACTCAAATGGCTAAAATATATTAGATCTGGCAATACCAAATGCTGAGCAGGAGGTGGAGCATCATAAACTTTACACATCATTGTGGAAAGTGCAACGTGATGCCTCTTTTAAAAGAGATCTGAAAATTCCATATCGAACTAAAGATAAATTTAGAACTAAAAAAAGAAAAATTTCCACTATCAGTCATAATGGAGCAAGTGTTAAATTGACTTCTCCAACTCCGACTAAGAAACAAAATATGTGACACAGTGACTTACAGATATTGTAACACAGGCAGCATAAGACAGTGATTCCTGAGATAAGATATGAGGTGAGCCATGAGATTAAAACAGCTCACTGCCTGAGTTCCCAGTCCAAGTTGCAAGGAAAGGTCACTGCCAGGTAGGCTGGCAATCTACCTGAGTTGAGCAGGTGGAGTTGAGAACTTGAAGAAGCTGAGGGTGCTGAAATTCACAGAGCAGTGTAACAGGGAGAAGACAGCTTCGTGGAGAGGGGGGAGTTACACAGGGGGATACAGAGCTCTATAGGGGTCCCTTTAAGGACTGGGCTGAATATTGATCAGTATTGGTATGTGAGGAAATTAAATGAAGCTGGGAATGGAACAGGTACAACAATTCCTATAGATCACATATAATGTTAACAGATATGAGAAACCTTGTATTTTGGGGGGCTTTGGGTTGAGTATTCAGAAGAGTATCATTTTAGTAGTAGGGCCAAATTGGCCCTGGAGTAAAGACTGGTCTGGTCTCAACCAGAAAGATTTAAAAACATGCCTCAAAAAACATCAAAGTATTTATAAATAACTTTATTGCATTTCAGAATAAAAATGAAAAATAATTCAAGGAATCCAAAAAGAAAAATAACCTAACATCCAATAATGCAAAATTCATGATGTTTAATATTCAATTCAAAAACTGACCAGGCAGGCAAAAAAGAAAAAAGTCCTATAATGAGGAGAAAAATCAAACATTAGAAATGACTCATGACAAATTCATAAAGAAAGACATTTAACCAGCTATTATAAATACACTCTGCCTGTTTCAGAATGTAGAAGACAGAACAAGCGTGTTAATGGGAGATACGTTAAACATTAAAAAGACTCAAATTGAACTTCTAGAGATGGAAAATAAATACACTGGAATAGAAAAATAGCAAATTAGACACTGCACAAGAAAACCTTAGTGAACTTAAAGATGCAGTGATATACACTATCCAAAAAGAAACAGAAAACAAAAAGACTGAAGAGGAAGTGAGCAGAGTCTCAGTAAGCTGCAGGATGACATTATGCAGCCTAATATATGTTTGGTTAGAGTCACACCAGGGGAGCATGTTGGGGAGAAAGGAAAACTACTTGAAGAAAACATAGCCAATATTTTCCCAAATTTCATGAATTCATAAGCCCAGTGTTATGGACTGAATGTACCCCTCCCATTCATATATTTAAACCTCAAACCTCAAAATGATGGTACTTGAAGGTGGGACTTTTGGAAGGTGATTAGATCATGAGGGCAGACACCTCATAGGTGGGTTTAGTGCCTTTATTAAAAATACTATGGAAATTCCCTCACCCCTATCTGCCATTTTAGGACAAGGCAGGAATACTTTTGTTTGTGAACCAGAATATAGATACTTACCAGACACTGAATCTGGAAGCATCTTGATCTTGGACTTCCCGGCCTCTGGATCTGTGAGACATAAATGTCTGTTGTCCGTCTGTGGTATTCTGTTATAGCAGCCAGAACAGGCTGATACGCACTGACCTAAGAAGTTGAGCAAACTTCAAATAAAAGAAACATGAAGAAAATGACACCAAGTTACCTCATGACATAATCGCTTAAAAGTAGTGATAAAGAAAAAATCTCAAAAGCACACCAGAAAAATGCCCAGAATATGCTGAGTAACAAGCATAAGCATCACAATCAGCTTCTCATCACAAAACAAAAGCGAGCCAAGAGATAGTGTAGCTGTACCTGTAATGTTTTGAAAGGAAAACCAAAAAAAGTCAACTTAGTATTCTATATCTAACAAAACATATCTTTCAAAAATAAAGGCAAGCTAGACTTGACTTTTTCATCAAAAAGCTGAAAGAAATTATCACTAGTACACTAGCACTTCTGTAAATGTTAAAGGAAGTCATCCAGATAGAAGAAAAATGGCATGGGTTGATATTTGGATCTACAGACAAAAAAAGGAGCACCAAAAATGGTGACTATGTATAAACACAGTTGGAGATGTCAATACCCATCTCTCAATAATTAATAGAATACATAGGCAAAAAATCATGAGTGTAAAGAAATTGAACATGGCTGTCAAACGACTTAATTGGTTTTTATAAACTACTCCATCTAAAAACAGCAGAATATAGTTTCTTTTCATGTGAACATGACCTATATCCTGGGTAATAAAACAAATTTCACTATGTTTAAGAGTTTTCAAGTTATACCAAACATTGCCTATGAACTTTGATGGAATTAAATTACAAATCAAGAAGAGAATGAGGTGAAAGATCTCTAAGTATTCTGAGAATAAAAAAACACATCAATGTAAACTATGGATCAAAGAAGAGACAGTTAAAAGTGCTTTGAACTGAAATAAAATAAAAACATAATCTATAAAAATTTGTGGTATCTATCTAAAGTAGTGCTTAGAGAGATGTTTATAAAGTACTCATATGAGAGAAAAATTAAGGTTTCAATCATTGACCTAAGACTCCAATTTAAGAGAACAGAAAAAGAACAAAGAAACCCAAAGTAAGCACAAAGAAAAAAATAATAAAAATGAGGGAAGAAGCCAATGAAATATCAGCCAGATAACATAGAGAAAATCAGTGAAATCAAAATAGTTGATTAATAAAAATTTTAAACATGTAGCCAGAATAACCAAGAAAACAAAGACACAATTTAAAATATCAGCAATGAGAAAGCAGACCTTGTTATACATTCTACAGAAATAAAAAAAATGATAAAAGCTATCATAAACAAAGTTATGGCAATAACTTTCATAAATTAGATAAAATGGACAAATTTCTCAAAATATATATATGCTTCCAAAACTCACAAAAGAAAACAGATAAATCCGAAAACCCCTATATCTGTGAAAAAATTGATTTTGTAGTTAAAAGCATTCCTAGAAAGAATGGCTCAGATGGCCTAATTGGTAAATTCTACCAAGAATTTAAGGAAGAAATAATATTAATTTAACACAATTTTTTTCTTTTTCTTAATTTTTATTTTAATTTCAGAATATTATGGGAGTGCAAACGCTTTGGTTACATATATTGCCTTTGCCCCATGCAAGTCAGAGCTACAAGTGTTCTCAACCCCCAGACATCATGCACCATACCCATTAGGGTGAATTTACCCATCCCCTCTTCCCCTTTTCCAACTACCTGATACTGTATGAATGTTACTTCCATATGAGCACATAAATGTTGATCAATTAGTACCAATTTAATGATAAGTACACGTGGTGCTTGTTTTTCCATTCTTGTGATACTTCACTTAGAAGAGTGAGCTCCATCTCTAACCAGGATAGTACAAGGGGTATTAGTTTATAATTTTTTTGTGGCTGAGTTCTACTTTTAGTTCTGTGAAGTATCTCTGTATTAATTTCCATAGATAGAGGTTTTACTTGTTTGCAGTCCCAACAGCAGTATAGGAGAAGCAATATGGTGCCTGCCAACCAGCTCAGGTCTGTTGGGTGGGAGGTGTCCAGAGAAAGCTGGGAGCCTGGTGCCCTGTCCACAAGAAGGTCTTCACTCACTGGTGGCCTCAGTCTCTGGGCTGGTGTTGGTGGGTCTCTCTAGCAATTCTGGAGCCCCTCAGCAGTCTGAGATACAAGGGAGGGGAATTTTAACCACTCCACTCACCTTTCTCGCTGATCTCCAATCTTGGGGCTAAATTCCTGCCAATGCCTTTCTCCTTCCAGTTCTGCTCCACAATCTCTTCCCTTGGAGTCTCCTGTAGGTTCAGGCACCCTCCCTTCCAACCCTTATCTAATCTATGTTTGTCTGCCTGTTTATTTTTTCTCTTTTATGTAAAATTTCTCCTGCTTGCAGAGACACTCTGATTGGTGGTGTCTCTTGTCTTCCATCTTGCCTCCACCCTCAATTTTACAGAATCGATGCTAGAGAAGTTAGAAAATAAACTTTCCATCCCATTACCAAAACACAAAAAGTTGACAAAAAACATTATGATAAAAGAAAACCAGTGGCCAATATTTCTTTTAAACACGGAGGCAACAATTCCCAAGAAAGAAATTGAATCAAATAATACATTTTTATAAAAAGTAATGCATCATGTCCAAGTGGAGCTTTTCCCAGGAATTTAATGTTGTTTAACATTTAAAAATTAACTAATGTAATTCACAATATTAACAAACTAAAAAATTAAGACCATATGATCATCTTAATTTGTACAAAGTATTTGATAAAATTAGCATGAATTCATGATTAATATTCTTAGTAGAGTGGAAATAAAATGGAACTTTCTCAATCTAATCTATTAAAAACCTACAGCTAGCATCATATTTTTATACATGTAGTGAGAATAATCAAGAAAACAAAGTGGTAAAATACTTCATATTTTCTCTGTAAGCTCAGAAATGAAGTAATGATTTCTGCCCTGACCACTTCAATCAAACATGGTCTCAGAAGTCCTAATCATGCACATAAAAGGCATACAGATTAGAAGGAGAGAAGTAAAATGGTCTTGATGTGCAGATGGGATGATCTTTGATGCAAAAAAATACCAAGAATCTAGAAGAAAAGTAGTAGAAATAATGAATGACTTTAGCAAAATCGTAGGACATGAATTCAGTGTACAAATATCAATTCTACTTCTATATTCTGGAAATGAACAGTCAGAAGGTAAAATTTAAAAATAACAATACCATTTATAATATAATTAAAAATTAAATGTTTTCACATAAATTTGAAAAATTTGGGAGACCTGTACACTCAAATCTACAAAACATTTCTGAGAAAAAAAATTTTAAATATTTTTAAAAATGTTAAATGTTTTAATTTTAAATATAGAGATATATTTTATTCAAGGATCAGAAGAATTTATACTTTAATCATGTTACTTCTCCTCTAACTTGATCTATATATTTATAGTTTCAATATTAACTGAATAAAATCCTAGAAGGCTTTTCTGTAGAAAATGACAAGCTGACTCTAAAATATATATAGCAATGCAAATAATCTAGCATAACCAAAATAATTCTGACCAAATACAACAAGTATAGAGAAGCGATAGTATCTGACTTAAAGATTTATTTAAAACTGCAGTAATCCAAACAAGATATTAAAGGCTTAAAGATAGACACATAAATCAAGGAAACAGACTAGACAGTCCAAAAGTAGACCCATACATGTATGGTCATTTGATTTCTAGAAAAGGGTCAAGGAAATTAAATGGGGAGAGAACATTTATGTCAAACTTGCTGGGACCATTGAAGAATCATATGAAAAAGGCCTCAACTTTATTTCACATGATACAAAAATGAACTCAAAATGAATCATAGAGCTACGTGGAGGAATTAAAACTATAAAAGTTCAAGAAGAAAACAGAAAGAAGTTTTCGTAATCTTGACTTTGACAAGGATTTCTTAAGTAGGATATAGAAAACTCAACTATATTAAAAAATTAATTTGGTCTTCATCAATTTTCTTCCTGTAAAAAATTTTCCCCTTCAAATTTTCTCCCTTTAAAATTCATATTTACAAAAATGAAAAGGAAAGCCATGAGAAAATATTTACAAAACATATATCTGACAAGACAAATGTCATGTATCTATAATATATATATAAAAACTGACAAAAATGAATAAAATAAACCATAAAAAGTAAAAAATATTGAACATATACATCACACACAAAAAAGATATATGGGTTGAAAACAAGCACACAAAAAGATTCTCAATACATTAGTCATGAGGAAAATGCAAATTAAAACCAAAATAAGGTACCACTATACATCTACTAATATGGCTCCAGTTATAGACAGCCCATGTGAGATGTTAATACGCATGCATTACAACTGAAACTCTCTTATATTGCTTGTGATGAGAAAAATGTACAATCATTTTGAAAAATATTTTCACAGTTTCTTGACAAGCTAAACACATACTTACCATCTGAATAACCATTTTGTCTCCTCTTAGGAATATACCCAAGAGAAATAAAAGTGTATGTCCACAGTAAGACTTTCACACAACTGTACATAGCAGCTTTATTTGCAAAAGACCAAACAACTTAAAACAACATAAGTATCTATCAACAGATGAAAGAATATACAGACTGTGGTATATCGATGTAGTAAAATACTCCTTTACAAAATAAAAAAAGAAAAGAAACTGTTGATATTGATTTGACTGATGATTGATCAGAATTGATAATGGTAATGATCAATATTGATATTAAGATAAATCTTTAATTATGCTAACTGAAAAAAGAAAGGCAAAGAAGTACTTATAGCATGATGTTATTCCACTCACATAAAGTTCTAGAAATTGCAAACTAATCCATAGAAAGAAAAAGCCGATTGTCTAAGAATGGAGGAGAAGTGGAAAGAAATGGCTTACATGAGGGGGTGTAAGAAAAGTCCTTGGTATGATGGATATATTCTTTATCTTGATCTCAGTGATGGGTTTATTTGTATATGCATATGTCAAAGCTCATCAAATTTTACATTTTAAATATGTACAGTTTTTCATATATCATAAAGCCCAATAAATCTCTTTTTAAAAAAATCTAAACATATGCCTACTTCACAACCCACAATTCTACTCCTAGGCATTTATCCAAGTGAAATAAATACACACAAAAACATGTGCAGAAGAACTGCATAGTAGCATTTTTCATGATAGCTAAAAACTGGAAATAGTGCATGTATCTGTCAATAGGATAACGCACAAACTTGAGAATATACATAAAATGGAATACTACTCAGCAATGAAAATGAGCAAATGGCCGATACATGGAACAGCGTTGGATGCATCTCAAAAACATTATGCTGAGTGAAAGAAGCTTTTCACAGGAGTACTTACTATATGATTCCATTTATCATCAGAACAGGCAAAACTACTCCACGGTTAAAAAGAAAATCACCACAGTGGTTGCCTCTTTGGTTGTAGGATCAGGGATTTAGTGGGAGAAGGCAAGAGATAAATTTCTGGATGACTGGAAATCCTGTATCTTGATAGAAGTTTGGATTATGCAAGTGCACACATTTGTTGAGACTCATTAAATAGTACACTTATGAATTGTGCATTTGATTGTATACCTTACTTCAAAAGAATAAAAAGAACCAAGGGCAAACACTGATCTCTAGTTAATGATGTATTTGTAGAGAGGTATATGATGTCTGCAGCTTACTTCAGAATCTATTTTTAAAAAGAGATGATTTCTGGATGGATAGATGACAAATAGATGGATAGATATGTGATAAAGCAAATATAGTAAAATATTAATTGTAAAAACTAGGTGGTAGGTATGTGACTGTGTGTTGTCTTTCACCTTCTCCACTTTCTGAAATTTTTTTCCATCATAATCTTCTTTAACTTTGCATATGCCTCTAGCAAGAGGTAAAGTCTACTTTCCACTTTCTGAATCTTTCCTGCCTTGGCCAAAAATGTGACAGAATTTTTGTGTTCCAGCTCTAGACCTCAAAAGGCAGTTTGCCCTTCACCTGTCTCCTTCTGGTGAGCAGCTCAGGCTAGGTGGCTTGGGAATGGCCATAAACATGGCGGAAAGTTCAAACTCTTCAGCCAAGGCCACCTGAGAACCAGTCAACCACAAGCATGTGAGACAACCCCATTCAGCAGAGCTGCCATCTTGACCCCCACTGACCACAGATCCATGAGTGACCCCAGCCGGGACCAGGGAACAGCCCAGCTGATAGTCTATGAGACAGCAGTAGCTGATGACACATGTTGATCTTTGGCATATTACACAACCTCTCTCAACTTCAAGTTTTCCACAGTTTAACATTATTTCATAGGCTTGTGGAGATGATTAGATAGCTCATCCAAAGGTCTTAGAACAGTAGAAAATGCACACACATGTCAAATCGTTGCCTGATAATACCATCGAGAGCTTCCTTGAAGACAAACTCAAAAATCTGACTGCCAAATTCCTCAGAAATATCAAGAGAAAGTGCAGAAATGATTTATTAATGTTTGCTAAGCCATTACTCTTTTGCTTCGACACCAATCCAAATTGAAGCTTGTCATACATAGAAACTGAAACTACAAAAGAAAGGAAAAAGCAGGTCAAATTTAGAGCTTACCCATTGGCCTCAGTTTCAGAAAGCTGAGCTCTCTATAAGGGCAGTCCAGGTAATGAGGTGACTTTCTGTTATTCCATATAATATTACCTTGTGTTATTTCTGAGACTTAAGTCTTCAGTTGCATTACGTTTTAAAAAAAAATAAGCTGCCTGAGCTGAAACCTTTCCCAAACACCTTTTTTGACTGTACACAAACACACATTTTCAAAGAATTCAGTCCCTTAAGTCTGCTTTCTAAGAGAACTGATCAGGTGACTTGGCACAGGGGGTGGAACCTCTTAATGTTACAGAAGCTGACTATGCTTCAGGCAAAGGTGGCTGCTGAAAGTTCTTGGGCTTGTGCAAACTCAGCACCACTCAAATGAGCAGGCCTCTTCAAACAAAATATTTAATATCGGAAAAGTCGCCTCTAAATAAACACCATCTTTATCCCTGGAAGGGAAGGCTGGGGCACCCACTCTGCTCCACGGGAGGCCAGTGGCAGCTTTATACAGTGTCAAGGTCAGAGTTTTTCTCCCAGGGTTTGAAACCAAGGCTCTGCTGGGCTGATATTTCAATACTAATGAGGTGAGGCGTGGTTAGCAATCACTTCTTTTCTTTTACAAAGTTTGTTTTTCAAAACGCTATTTTGGAAACAGACATTTTCTCCATTTCTTTGACCAGAGGAGACTATGATATAGCCCCAAATCCTCCTTTCTTTCTAGAGATTGGATGTAATTCAGAAGAGGTAGCAGCAGCTGGTATTTAACCCAGTGTGGTAAAAGAACACAAGCAGCCAGGCCCAGGTGTTAAATTGTCCATCCTTCCATGCAGGCCTCTCCTGGGAGTGGGTATGGGATTTTTTTTACAAGGATATCAATCTCATGGAACAGTATTAGACTTTTGTGGTTGGAGGTTGCACACCCTGGATAAAATATTTCTGCCCCCCAAATGCTGCCTCATGTATTTCTAGCCAGTGCACTTTAAAAATTAAGGTGAAAACACAGCAAGCTTATCTATTTGCCATTTCAGGGAAAAGATGGCAAAACTCTCTCGGCTTAGCAGAAAATGTATGAAATGAGGAGTTTAAGCTTTGGTAACCATTGGCTCCAGAACGTTTAGTACAAATCTTACAGCTATAATAGACACTTTGCCTCGAAGTTCAGCATTCCCAGGGGATGTTGTTAGTATTATATTAAAAAACGTCTTATGCTATCATCTATATCTGGCAAATGCTGAGATAAACTGGGTTATTTTCTAAAGGAGTTTTCAGAGACTTAAAGATGAAGCCCAAAGTGGTCAGTACAGTCTGCTCAAACATATTTAATAATGACACATATGTTTTTTTCCCCATAAAGCATCACATAGTTGTCAGAAAATATTGTGGGGAATGTATCCATAAGGGAACCATGAGAAAGTATATGTGAGATGGTTGATACAGCCCCAGAAACAGAAAGAGACTTTGGTCAACTGGGGCAATTGAAACCACAGGCCTGCTAACGCAGCCCCTAATTCCTAAGTTAGAAGCTGCTGCCTTTTATGTAATCACAGAGAATGGAGAAAAGTAGTGTCAAGATGAATGTCCTTGAGTTGGAATGAGGTCAGGTCTCACATGGAGGTCCAGGAACATCTTTGGCCAAGTGGGTAGAGGGAGGCTGCAGGTGTACTAACCACACCTGTAAAAGAGGGAAAGAGGTCACTCAGCTCAGCTCTCATGCCCAGTCGTCCCTATGGCTGGCCACAGGGCCACAGGCCCCAGGGAACAGACCCTCTGCTTGCTGGCCGGAACATGGAATACTTCCGACCATTTGGATAAAATGAAGTACAGAGAAGTGGTTATTTAATGAAGTTATCAGGGAACCTGAGAAAGTTCCACTCTTCCCTTGGACAGCTGCCTGTGTGAAAGAACTCTGGACTTGGCCTTAGAAGGTGAGTGAGCCAGGCTCAATGACTAACTCAGACCCTGCATCTTCATTCCCTGATCTTCAAGAAGAGAAGGGAGATGAATTAAGATAGTCTCCAAGGTGCCTGGAAGGTGAAAAATCTAAATGTCTGCACCTGTATCAGACCCCATTTGCTCACCTTGCCTAAGTCAACACCGCACCGATACCTGCTGAGTGACAGATATCAAATAGTCCCTTAGGAAAAGAGAAAGGGAGAAAGAGCAGTGGGTTCTTACGAGGCATTCCTAAGCTTCTCTGTGCAGTTTATTGTTCAAAGAAACAGCTATTCAGTGATGGTAACATATTTCCAGAGGTGGGCATGATGGCTTAGGTGTCATGGCACTAATATCATCGCCACTTCTTAACTATAGCCATTGCCGTTTCGGGGTGCTGAGGTAACAAATACTAACTCTTTCCTTCCTTCCTGCATCAAATAAATAAAATAAACCTATAGGAAGTAATCCATTTCTTTAGGTGTAGCCCTATATGTTAAATTTTGTATGCTGTTGATTAAGGCTTGCGGCAGATTTTGATGAGAACTGAAGTTTTGCACCTGATATAAGGCTCATGTTCCTTATTCCCATATACTGTAGAGCAATAGGTAATTATTACCCTCTTGACATTACCAAAAGTAGTGCAGTGAGCAGTCTACAAACAGCATTAAGGGTGACAAATGGCATATAGCTATACAGCTTCTTGCTAATAACTGCAACGCACAGTGAAATTTACCCAAACACTGTTCTGAATGATAATGAATGCTGGTAATAATACAAGATCATGTTTCAGGATCACCTTTCATCATGAGACCCAACTTACTGTGAAATCTAAATAGCCATATATACTTCCAGTGGGCATTAGTACAATAGCACTAAATCATTGCATGCAATTCTTCGCATTGTGCTGCCTCCAATGTTCTCATACTGTTGAATTGTTTATTTTGTTAGTTAATATGATCATTATACACTCCACAAATAGTGCATCTTACATGCTATTTGCACCACTTTCTATATCCAAGCTTAATGGTTTTGACATTCTGCCTCTTAAAGTGTGGTTTCCAATTATTGGCAAAAAGGATTGTATTTAAACACCTGAGGTAATTGCTCGGATGTGCTCTTTTAATGTGATAAAAGGGAAATTATATTGCTCCAATAGTCTCTGCAAGGATGTTTTGTAATAATGCAGCTATTCTTGAATGGGTGTGTATTCTCTCTCAGGGTTACTCCCTATACCCTACTGACCTCAAGAAACATAACTGAATTTGATTAATTCATCAGGGAAAACTTGTCAATGAATAAAGCTCTTAAGTCATTTGATTATGTTTCCAATGACTAAGTAGGAGGACTCACCTTGTCATTGGGTGGACAAAGGAGATGTCCACTTCTATGAGGAGAGTTGAGACTTGACGGTTGAGAGCTGAAATGTCTTGATAACCATAAATAGCCACTAAGCAATCTCAAATCTAAAATGGCATATACTGTATGCCACGAGAAATGATTTTTACATTAAAGCTTCAATCTGTGGGATGGAACTACCAGACCATAGAAAGAGATATACTTATGTCAGATCACCCTGACTTATACTGACTCACATGAATGCCAGTACCTGAGACTGAATGGGATTAAGTTTCCTGACTTGAGAGGAGCTTATGCTGGAGAAATCTTGGAATAAAAGTGTGATCTTATTGATGGGTTATCTATGAGACGAGGGCATAGAGCACTCAGAGCCAAAAGGAAAGGGGGATGTTGGCATGGCCACCCACACCCTCTAACCATATCCTAATCTTGTTCAAGGCCATTCCTAACCAACAGATGGCTTTGCTGTGGCTGCAAGGGAAAGCACAGTAGAGGTCTCCAGTGACCAGCAGAAGGCAATTCAATGGAGAAGAATGTCTTTAACAAATGGTGCTGAAACAACTAGATATCCACATGCAAAAATATAATTCTAAACACAGATCCTATCTTTCATAAAAATTAACTCAAGGTGGACATAAATGTAAAACACAAAACTATAAAATTCCTAGAAGATAACAGAAAATCAAGGTGACCTTGGGTTTGAAAATGACTTGAGATACAACACCAAAAGCAAAATTCATGAAATAAAAAAATTGATAATTTGGACTTCATAAAAATTAGAAGCTTCAGCTCTGTGAAAGACAGTTAAGAGAATGAAAAGAAAATTTATAAATCAGAAGAAAATAGTTTCAAACATTTCTCTCATAAAAACTCATATCCAAAAAAATTAAAAGAACTCTTGAAACTCAACAATATAGATGAGATTGGGTACATTCAGGGTGGTATGGCCATAGACAGAAGCTCAACAATACAGAAGAAAAATTGCAATTAAAAAAATTGGCAAAAGATCTGAAGAGACACTTCATCAAAGAAAGTACACAAATGGTGTCAGGCATCAAACTATAATAATTCTAGAAGAAAATGTTGGAAAAACTCTTCTAGTTATTGGCCTAGGCAAACAATTTATGAAGAAGACACCAATGTCAATCATAACAACAACACAAATAAATAAAGGAGAGTTGATTAAATTAAAAAGCTTCTGCAGAGCCAAGGAAAAACAATCAACAGAGCAAATAGACAACCCACAGAATGGGAAAAATATTTGCATACTACATATCTGATGAAGGGCTAATAACCAGAATCTATAAAGAACTCAAGCAAATCAACAAGAAAAGATCAAACAATCCCATTAAAAAGTGGGCAAAAGATATGAAGCAAGCTCTTCAAAAGAAGATGGACAAATGGCCAATAAACAGATGAAAAAATGCTTAATGTCACTAATCATCAGAGAAATGCAAATTAAAACCACAATGTGATATTATGTTAAACCAGTCAGAATGGCTTTTATTAAAAAGTCTGAAAACATTAGATGCTGGTGTGAATGCAGAGAAAGGAATGCTTACACACTGATGGCGGGACTGAAAATGAGTACATCCTCTATGAAATACAGTATGGAAATTTCTCAAAGAACTAAAAATAGTACTACTATTTGATCCAGCAATCCCACTACTGGGTATTTATGCAAAGGAAAAGAAGTCATTTTACCAAAAAGACATTGGCACTCAGATGTTGATTGCAGCACAATTTACAATTTAAAAGATGTGGAATCAACACAAATGTCCATCAATTCATGAGTAGATTAACAAAATGTAGTCTATGTATACCAGGAAATACTACTCAATCATAAAGAAGGATGACTTCATCTCTTTTGTAACAATTTGGATGGAACTGAAGACCCTTATACTAAGTTCATTATTCTAAAGTATGGAAACATGTACTCTCTATTAAATTGGAACTAACTGAGGAGCATTCATGTGCATAGAGGGAAGTAAAACTCAATGAAAATCAAGCAGGGAGGGAGGCAGGAGGAAGGGATGGGCAAAAATCTACCTAACAGGCACTATCTGGATGACAGGCACACTTTTAACCCTGACTCAAGTATTCCAAAAGCGATCCATGTAACCAAAAACATTTGCACCTCTGTAATACTTTAACATTTAAAAAATAATTAAAAGAAGGTACAGAAATGGTAAAGAGCATATGAAATGATGCTCAACAGCATTTGCCATTAGGAAATTGCAAGTTAAAACAACAATGGGATATGAAACCCTACCTATTAAATCCAAAACACTGATATCACTAAATGCTGTTGAAGATGTGGAGCAACAGGAACTTGTCTTCATTGCTGGTGGGCATGCAAAATGGTGCAACCACTTTGTAAGAAGCTTGGTAGTTTCTTACAAAACTAAACATACTCTTGCCATATGAGCCAGCAATTACACCCCTTGGTATTTACCCAAATTAGTTGAAAACTTAGGTCCACGCAAAACCTGCACACGACCTACATCTTTTATTCATAATTCCTAAAACTTGGAAGCAACCAAAAAGCCTTTCAGTAGTAGAATAAACTATGGTACACCTAGTCAGTGGAATATTAAAAAGAAATGAACTATTAAGCTTACAGAATGACATGGAGGAAACATAAAACCATATTAACAAGTGAAAGAAGCCAGTCTGAATAGGCTGCATACTATATTATACCAACTATGCGACATTCTGTGAAAAGTAAAAGGAGGGACATGGTAAAAAGACCAGTAGTTACCAAGGGTTAAGGGGAGGAGAGGAATGACTAGAAAGAGCACAGAGGATTGTTAGAGCAATGAAACTACATACTCTGTATGAAACTATAATTGTTGACACATATCATTATACATTTATCAAAACCCATGGAATGTACTACATGAAGAGTGAACCCTAATGTAAGCTATGGACTTTTAGTAAATAATGATGTATAAGTATCAGCTCAACAATAGTAACAAATATACTACAAATTAATGCAAGATATTAACAGTAGGGGAAATTGGGGGTGGTGTGCTCTCATGCACTTTGCAATTTGCAAACAGTCAAATTTTAATTAGGCTCTCTGCCCTCTCCCTCAAAGAGGTGGGGCATTTCTTGCCTATGATTCTTGCCTCTGGTTCCTAGAGTTCTTAGTAAAATCTCTTAATTTCTTGACATTAACTTGAAAACACCAACACTTTTGCTAACACAAATCTCGTTTTCTGGGTCTTTAACACAGCTTCTGCTTGAAATGCAATAGGAGGGGTTAAAATGCTGAATTACTGGAAGATTCTATTATGCAGTGGAGAAATTTTTTCCTACAGCTTATTATTGTTTTTAGAGAACCTCATTGAAACCCAGAATTAAGATGGCTTTAATTCCTTGATGCAAAATAATACCTTGCCATGGAAAATGACAGAACCTATAAAAGCCTCTTTCTCTTTTCTGCACAGAAAAACCATTGTCACTTAGTCAAGAGAAAATTTTGACATCTCTGAGAGGGAAAAAGAAGCAAGGAACGCTTAGGTATACCAGCTGATTAAACCAGGTTTGCCTTCCTCCCAGTTACTAGAGGTTCCTGAAAGTCTTTCAGTGTATGTCAAAGTGCCTGGGACTACTGACATCTTCAGTGTTTCAGGGATGCTTAATAAAAAATTGAACTAGATATGGAAGAACAAAGGAAAAAGTATAGATATTTTATTAAACCCTCTTTTGAAAATAGCAAGAAAAAAAGGATCCCAAGAATTCTTTGTCAGGCTTCTCAGCACAGTGTCTCCTATTCTCTTGCTCTCAAGGCAAGAGAATGTGAACTCAGAGTATTAAACCCAGAGAGCCCCCTGGCAATCTTCAGATCGATGGTTTTATATTCCCCTTTCATTTCTCCTCTTCTCCAATTTCATTTCATAATAGGCTGGGTTATGTCCCAACTAGTTGAGATGCTTCTTTGAGAGTGCTCCATGCTGCCAAGAGTGTGGTCTCCCTTCTCTTTTCTGCATAGCCTTCTAGTTAAAGGATGCCTCATCTTACCTGGAGGCATTAACTGTTCTCAGAATGCTATCACACAGCAGGCTCTTAATCCATCTCTGATGCTGGAGATTAGTATCATTACAAATGCCTATGGTAACGTCTACCTTCCATTCGTTTTCTCTCTGTCTGCTTGTCATGCAAAGGTCTAGTGAAGAGCTCCCCTACACAAGATTCTAAGGTAAACTGTTCAAGGTAGGGGCCAAGCAAGTACCAGCAGGGCCCTGATGCTGTAGGTGAACACGGCACAGAGGCAACTGGGACCCCCTTCACAGACGCCATCACAACTTTCTGTTCCTCCTGTGAAACTTTCTACCTTCCCAAGTCTCATTTATAGACTTAGATAAATTCTGTGTTTCATTGCTTATGAAATTCAGAAGGTAGAAGTCATCATTTTTGTCTTTGGCTATCCGGAAAGCAGATGTGCCATTGTTAAGAGAATAGGATTAAAGTTCTTTGTTCCAGTGAGAGAAGACAACCAGAACAAAGTCCCTTGTATATGGTACATAAAAGAATAAATGAATAATGCCTCTGACTCTGAAGAAGGGAATTCCATAAGAGGACAGTTGCTGAAGCGGATTGAAAGGATTAAAGACTTAGGTGTTTGCTTCCAAACCCTAGGAGCTCTTTATCTGGGTCTCTTATTTTTGTTTGTTTTGTTTTCTCTTTTGACGGGAAGAAAGGATTTGAGAGAAGGGTTACTGCGGGAAGCTGCTTTAGCAACTTTAGAACTAGTATACTTTGCCTGCGAATTACAAGATACTTCGGTTTTGGTTTTGCTTTTATTTTTATTTTTGTTTTTTGACATTTGTTCCTGTTTCAAAAATGTTCAATTAAAGTAAGTGGCAGAGATTCTGTTCATACATCTCATCCATTATGATGACAGTTCCCTGCTTCAAACCTGCAAACTGACTTTTTTTGGGAACCATTTTGTCTCCTAACAGCAATCGGTTTGCTTTTATCTCCTTACTTTTGATTTAAAAAAAAAAAAATGTTTCTCTCCTTCGAAGTGAAATTTCATTTTACAAGAAAGACTGATGGCAGGCATTGAATCTGGAAGCTCTTCCACCCAGAATGACAAAAATAAAGAGTGATGCTGAGAGCCGCACTGCATGAAAACCTCTCTCTGCCCATCCGTTCCCCAAATCCCTAACTGGCTCTGGAGAGAAATCCTGAGAACAGAATCATGCATTGCCATTGACTGGTTTCTATGCAATAATTAAGCCACATCTCATCTCCCGTATATTCCAAATAGACAGCAGGGCTGTTTTCTCAAAAGTGAAAGAAAATATTGGCAACAATGTCATAGTATCTGGTCATTTTCAAGGTCACTCACAACCCTAGTGTTAGCTGCTCCCTGGGTAGCTCAAGGGTCTGGCTCTTCAGATGGCCATAAGTGACCCTTTAACATTGGTTTCTAAAGGTGTACGGCAGCTGACGTTGCCATGGCAGAGACAGGCTATCACAGACTCCTTCATGATGCAGATAAGGGCTGTCAGTGCTTTGTTACAGCTGGTCAGAGGTGCTGGCAGATATGCGAAAATGGAAGAACTGCCACATTGCAAACAAAATGGGCATTTAAAATGCCGTTGTTCAGTGAGAGAGTCTACAAATCAGACTATTAATGCTAAATTGGAGTGAAATCAGACCTCATACATAGTAATGAGCTTTAAAGTTTAGCTTAGATTTGAGTTAAGAGAGACCCATCATTTTATATGAAAGCAGACGGGCCAGACAAACAGAATGATAATGGAAAGATATACAAAGCAGGTGAGCACCAAGAAAAGCTTTTGCAAGCTATTCACATGAGGCCAAACAGTGCTGAATGTGTGGGATGGCTTCTAAAATGCCCCCACTCAATGTATTCCGGTATCTGTGGTAGGAATAGAAAGCAAGTTTGAAGAATTGCCCACAGCTGTCTTTGTTCTAATTCCTTCCACTGAGGATGAAGATATATTGACTAAGGGGAAATCTTGAGGGGCATAAAGATGTCTCTTGGTTAACGTGGATAAGAATTTCACAAATAGAGGGCATATAATATTCCCCTATATTTGATAATTCCTTTAAAATCTATTGTCATGGGGTCACTGGGGCCAAACTGCAGAGTCTATAACCTCATGTTAATGAAGGGCAGTGTGTAACAGCACTTGCTTCATCTCACCCCAAGAATGCATGCAGAATAACCCAATTGTCCACAGTAATCAGGCATTGTGTATTAAATCCTTAATTCAATCTAATAATGGCTAACATTTATGTAGCCCTTACTAAGTGCCAGCTACTATACTAGATACCTTACATTTATCTTATATTCACAGCATCACCATGAACAGATACTCTCATTATCTTCCTTTTACAGTAAACTCAGGCATGGAAGGATGAATAAAACCAAACAGCTAGAAAAGGGTGGAGCAGGATTTCAAACCCAAGAAATTTGACATTAGACCTCATGTCCTTCATAACTAGATTAAGCTTCCTGCCATTACAACTTCACGTATTTCCACAAATAAGTCTGAAATTTCAAAAATTTGAAATGCTTTGATTTTAATTTTCAAACATTGCATTCTAATTTAATACATCTTCAGATTATCTATGTTGCTTAATTTGGCCACAGTGGGTCAGACATTCATGAAACTCGAACTGCTCTTGTCAGATTTTTCTCTCAGGCCTTGTGCTTCTTAAAAGAAACAAATGAATACCCTCATTGCTGTCATCATCACCATTGCTGAGTATTCACTGAGCTGAAAATGAGCTAAGCATTGTTTGCATGGCTCTCACAGACAATTTGCTGGTGGAGTTCATCCACTTTTAATGCCACTTCAGATTTGAAAATACAGAACGTGTAGTTTCCTACAAATAGAAGAAAGCCGCTAGGGACTATTCTTGTTTTACCAGGCATGATTATCTTGATCGTTCAGCAGAAACACCTTTGAAAATTAAGTATGTGGCCTGAGCCTTTTAAAGATGGTATGAACCATTTTTTCTCTAGCATTTCCCAGCCCTAATACCTGTAATGGGCTTTTCACAGGAACTGCACACTTAATTGACCAAGGGCTACACTGAATTCTTGTCCTTCTTTAACAGAGGAATTCATGTTGCTTTGAGTGTATGCTTGAATGGATGGCTTCATTCATCCTGACCTTGTTATGCTATGGATGCAACAGGAATACTGAGCGTAAGTGATTCTCTGCATACCTAAGCACTTGGGGAGGGCTGGGGGGTTGTCACCAAGATTTAAAGTGACTTCAGCTCTGATGTGATTTGTACAGCTGAAAAGAAGCAAAGTAGAGATGTTGGAGCACAGTTTTGCTGGAAGCACTCCAGTTAAATGGGATAGTCAGTGACTTTAAGCAGCTATGAAAAGTAGTTAATCTTTTGAGTGACTGTTGGTAGCCATTCTGCTACTCTATTTTCCATTACGTGTAAGCCAAAAAAGAAAAATAGTTTTGGCAGCAGGAACGTACTGATACTCATCGACAAGTTAAGCATGCCTTAGTGATTTTATCTTTTTCTTGATATTCGTGCATCAAAAACCAAACAATCAAAAAAACATTTTTAAGAGAATACCATCATTTACCCAGCAATTACTATATGAAGCAATATGCTAGACATCACTGGAGAGAGAGAGAGGGAAAGAGAGAGGGAGAGAGAGAGGGAGAGAGAGAGGTTGTTATCTCAAACAACTCACTTATTAGATCTTATTTAATCCTCTCAACAACCCTAAGAATATGTACTCTCATTATTACCATATATAGGTGAGTAAACTGAAGCCGCTCCCAGAGGGGAAGTGACTTGTCTGAAATCCACAAATAAAAACTGGCAGAACCAGGCTTCAAACCTTGTTATCTGACTTCACAGTCCTCTCACTGCTTGAACATCATTGCCAGGCCTCCATAAGACAAGGAATTTCCCATGCAGTGGAAAAGAATACATATTAAAGAATTTTTCAAGGCTAAGGATACATTTTTCATTAATTCAACAAATATTTATTAAGATATTATTACATACAGACTGTGTGCTGCATACTGAAGAGATAAAATCATAGCAATAGCAATTGCTAACAGTAACTGATAACACACTATGGTCTAGAAACTTTATTATCTCATTGAAATGTTATAACAATACTATGTGGTAGTTACTATTATTTTATTTAACAAATTGAAAATTAGATAGTTGGGACTTTTCTTTCCATGATAATGAACTGGTAAATAGTGAGAACGGTTCATCTTTTTAGTGATTGTTGGTAGCAGTTCTGCTACTCTGATAGACCCCTAACTCAAATTTCCAATGAACAAAATGAAATAATCAGGAAGTGACATTACAGATATATGGAACATCATGAATATAGAACTACATAAAATTGAATGGACATTTGGGGAATGAATAATGACTGAGGCCTTACTCTGACTTAAAGAGGATGTATGCTTTTATAAAAATGCAAATGAAACCTTCAAAGGGTTTGTGTGCAGTGGAGACATAGGATAAGATCTATGTCTTACTTTTTATGTTATTGGCTTATAATCAATATAACTTAAATTGCAAGTTCTCTGTTTAATAGCAGTAATAGATTTTTATAACTTGTCACGCCTCTAATAGAGGTCCATTTGTACCCAACTATATTAATGAAAACACTTTCAGTTGCTTGTAATAAGAACCCCCTCGAGACCACTTAAACAAAGGAGAAAAATAGGCCAGAGGTGCGGGTGATGGGAGATGCTTTTATGTGAGGCAACTGAACAGCTCATGACTAGCTTCAGACATCACTGTGTTTAGATACTCAGAAGATGTTGTCAAAAATACATCTCTCATTCACTCCATCTCTTGTCTCTGCTTTGCTCTACAGGTGATGGCAAAGATGATGCCCAGGCTTACCTGGTCCTTGCTGTCCACAACTAGAATGGGATATTTCCTTATGTTTGAGTTCATATTGACACATGCATGGTAAATATCCTGCCAGGTCATGTGCCCACCACTGGTCTGGGTCCCAGTCGCAAGGATTCTGATTGGCCAGGAGAGAAGCCCAAGCTTCATGACCCCACTGGGTTAGGAAGGGGTAGTTCCCAAAAAGAAAAGGTGAATTCTAGCCCCTCAAAATTGGAAAGGAAAGCTGGATAGGCAAATATAGCCTCCAGTAATCCAGACCCCTGTATGATGTGATGGGAGTGGAAAGAAAAACCCACAACTCACCCTTGTCTTCCCATATGGTCTTCCTTGCACAGAATTCCCTTGTTAGTCACTCCCCTAAGATAAGACAGTGAGGGTACTTTTTAAAGCAGGAAGGCAAAGCAGTAAGCCATTATCACCTAATAATAGTTTATTAGGAAAGAGCTTTTCAAAATGTCCATTTTATCTCCTAGTTTTGCCCAGGGCAGGCTCTAAGTAATACATGTTTCTGAAATAGTAGGTTCAATTAATATGGTGCTTAAAAAAGAAAAAAAGTGAATTGACCTTTGAGGAGATTAATCCTGCACTGTAGACTCAATAGTAGATTGCAGTGAATTCAAAAAACTTGACTGCAGTTTACCCCTAAATTATTGGGGGAGCCTCAGGAGGGAAGGGGTATCCCACACCGGAGAAGAGTGATGCAGCTCCCATTTAGTACTATGTGCCTGGCACTATGCCAAGCAAGTTCCCTAAATTATCTAATCTAACCTTCTCAAGAAAATTTTGAGTCACTTACTTTCATTATCTCCATTTTATGATGGAAGAAATATGAGTAACTTAGTCAAGGTCACACAACTACTAAATTGTAGAGCAGGGATGAACAGACAGGACCGCTTGATACTACAGGCTACACTGGTATGGATGCTATGGAGGAAATATACCCCCTGAGTTAGGGTTCATATAGACAAAGCCTGGGTGTCCTTTCAACTCTGAGGCCCATGAGTCCTCCAGGGTCTTCAGAGATGGTTTGTGGGAGGGAGTCAGCCTTCCTTTGTATGGTACATGACTCTCACAACACTCCTTCATGGTTGCTCTCCTAGTTATTGGTTTATGTGTGCTGGCAACTTCCTATAGCAATATTTCCTAAGCATGAAAAGATGATATAGTTAACAGGAAAACAGCAGAGAGGAAAATCACCAACAGCTTGTCACCAATACCAAATGAGGAGTGTAGTGCAGCCTACCGGCTATAGGAATGATTGCTGGGACACGCCTGGTGGTCAGGATTCTGCACGAAAGGCCCTGCATGAGTACTGTGGCAGGGGAGGCCATTGGGTCTACAGGTGTAAGTACACTCCTAACCACTGGAAACCTGCTTGTCCACAGTGGGGAAGCCCTGTTGAGATCATACTCTGTAATTTATGCTACATGCACTGCTAGTCCCAGGGTTAGACATTTTTGTTAAAAATAATAATAATAAAAAAGGTTATAGATTTAGATGTATTGACATTGAGGATCTGGCTAGGAACCCATAAACTTGTGTCATTTTGAAAGCCTACATCCTCTATTTTGCATGTCAACACTGGCTATATTTTTCCACCCTGACCCAAATCCCATTTTTCACTTAGATCTGGAATCCTGGACAATCTCACTAGAACTCAAGTGATATTTAGCAGCTGACTGATTTGATGTCATAATTAAGCCCAGGCTTACAACCCACATTCCTGCCAAGCAGGTGTTCTGGCTGTGTAAGCGTCCAAATGCACATACATGCTCAGGGAATTTATATCGAAGACTCAGAGTATCTGGATCCCAACCTCATTCCTTAAACACACAAAGCAATTCTAGACAGATCGAAAACTTTAGCATTTTAACTTTTGGGTTGGAGTCCTTTCTTTGAGTATCGGAAAACCAAGAACCCACAAAATAAATGGTTAATAAATTTGATATGATAAAGAAAATTCTAAATGAAAAAGTTAATACAGCAAGACAAAGAAGGAGACGCAAAGAAAGACAACAGCTTTTTCAAACTGGCAGAAACACAGGCAGGCGATTTCAAAAGCTATTTTATATAAATGTAAAATATAAATATAATGATATCAAAATAACTGAATAGAAAATTAGTCAGCAATAAAAAGAAGCAAGTGACCGATACATGCAACAACCACATAAGGACATTCATTATGCTGAGGGAAAAAAAATGGCCTAGAGCTTATGTGCTGTGTGATCCCATTATGTAATATCCTCAAAATGCCAGGACTACAGAGATGGAGGTGGGGGTCAGCAGGGGCTGGATGGTGAGTGTGACTGCAAAGGGCTCTACAGGAGGTTTCTTTGAGCTTCTGGATCTTGATCATGGTGGTGGTTACACTTGGGATCAAATTGGGAGCGATTACCTACCCCCACCACACGTATGATGGTGTGCACATGAAACTGGTGAGAACTAAGTAGGATCTGTCAGTAGCATTATAGCAAGGTCAGTTCCTGGATTCCATATTGTACCACAATTATATGAAATGCCATTTTTGGAGGAAGCTGATTGAAGGGTTTACGAGACTCAGTGTACTATCTTGCAACTTCCTGGGCATTTGTATTCATTTCAAAATAAAAAAATAAAGATTAAGACAGAGTCCTCAAATCCAACTTAATTAAATAAATAAAAACTGAATGCATGAGATACCATTTTCTACTTATCATATTAAAAAGTTTAACAATAATTCAATGTTGGGAGATGTTATGGGTTGAAGTGAATCCCCACCTTCAAGTACCTATGTCTGTGGCTGTATTTGGAAACAGTCCTTGCAGATGATCGAGTTAAGGTGAGATTATTAGGGAGGGTCCTAATCCAATATGACTATGTCCTTATAAAAAGGAGAAGTCTGGACACAGAGACAAACATGCCGGAAGAGAAGACATGTGTAGACACAGGAAGAAGACCTTGTAAAGACCATGGTAAGCAAAGACATGCCTAAAGCCTCCAACCAGCAGCTGTGAGAGAGCCCTGGAGTAGTTTCTCCCTCACATCCTTGGAAGGAACCAGCTCTGCTCACACCTTGATTCTGTGCTTCTAGCTTCTTGAATTGTGAGAAAATCAATTTCTGTGGTTTAACCACCTAGTCTTTGTTACAGCAGCCCTAGCAAACTAGGGGTATGGGAAACAGGCACTTTCATATAATGCCAGTGAGAGAAATTGGTGCAACTTCTCTGGAGGGGAATTTGGCAATATTCATCAAAATGTAAAATTACATGTCAATTGACCCAATAATTCTACTTCTGCATATTCGCCCTAGGGATATAGTGTTATGGTTCACAAAGATTCATTTCCAAGAATGTTCATTGCAGTGTTATTTTTAATAACAATTACAATAATTTATTGTATATTTCAAAATAATACACTTGGAACATTCCCAACACAAAGAAATGATAAATATTTGAGGTGATGGATATCCTAATTACCCTGACTTGATCATTACATATTGTATGCTTGTATCATATATTCTCCATAAATATTTATAACTATTATGCAACCATAAATATATAAAATAAAATAAATTTTAAAAAAGAAGAAAAAACTAAATAAACTAGTCATGAATATAATGAAAAATAAAACAAAATAATCTAAGTGCCCATCCATTGGAAAATGGATAAATAAATCAAGTGATTCCGTGTAGTATGACAGAGATCTACAATACTTTATCAGCGCTTCAAAAACTCAAAAGCTCTGGAACACTGAAGTTTCAAAGAGAGTTTACAGCAGACTTATTTGATGGTGAAACCTACTCTGTGTTGATATGAGGCTTTTAAAAGTCTTTATTCATCCCACTCAGTGTAAATATTCCTTTGTTACATTGCAGAAATAGCAGTAGAGTTAAGTAAGAAGTGCATCCCCACATCTTTCTAGGAGTTTTCTTACATAGAGTATCTTCTTTCAAAGGTTTGAAAATTGTGAATACTGAAGTACATCTAACCCCAAGGATTTGAGAAAAGGGAACTTGAGCCTACATTCACAGCTGTTGAAATGTATGTGCTGAAAATACAGCAGCATATAGTGTAGATTGGAAAGATCACCAGAGATATTACTAAGTGGAAAAAACCAAAGACACAGAATAGTATGTATAAAAAGTTATTTGAGTAAATGCCTATATGTACATAAACATAACTAGAAAAATACACAAAAACCTAACTATGGTGTTTTACTCTGGGAATTGCACTGGACTCTGCCCTTATTCTCTGCAAAGCTGTCCTAGTCAGCAACGCACTCAGCAAGGCAGACAGCTTTGTGGGGTCTGGCTTTGGCAGCAAGTCTGTGAGTGGCTGAGAGCCATTTGATCCTGGCTACCCTTAGCCTGACCTGCCTGGCAATATATAATTTCTAAGCAAATGCCTCCCACACACTAATACATTGCCTTCTTTGGGGCTTGATATAAATTAAATAAGTATCTCTAAAGAAGTTGATAAACATTTACCTTTAATATATAAAGGAAAGAACATTAGTTATTATGCTCAATATCTATCATCAAAAAGTAGAAGTCTTAATAAATATAATACATCTGAAAGATGTATGCAAAGAGTACAAATTGTATTAAAAACAGCAAATAGAAACACACACACATACGCACCAGGAAATTGTAAGAATCCATTAGTAACAGCAAAATCTCATTCTGTACTATTTTTTCCTTAGTATTTAGTAGCTCCTTAAGGACTAACTTTAACTGAATTGAGTCCACAGAGACAGTTCTTTAAGAAGACACATAATGGGTTATTAAATGGATACTGTGCAAATTAACTCTAGGAAACTTAGAACTGCAAAGGATCTTAGAGGTAACATAGGTCAGTCAGCTCTATTTGCAAATAAGGGAACTGAGGCTCAGAGTGGAAGTGGCTACCTCAAAACACACCACTAACTATTAATAGTAAGAAAAGTGAGACCACGTTTCCTTACACCCATGCAGCACTGCCCCTGCCCCATCATACCCCAGTAAATCTCCCTCCAGCAAACTAATACACTGAGCCACTGGCCCCTAACCTTGCTACCTCGGACCAGAGCTCAAAAGTGGAGTGGATTGTTTTTCCCCCTCCACTGCTGTGGGTGGAATAGTTCTCACTTTAGTGTCTGTAAATTCAATTTATTTTTTTAACTTCTATTTTCATTCCAGGATCTGGGATCTTACAGAGAATGAGATTATAATTTTACATGGAATAATAAAATTTGAGTTTACAGAAACAAAACCACATTACCTTATTTTAACTTTTTTTTTGGGGGGGGGATGGCAAACCAGAGATTGGCCCAAATCATTTTATCATAGTTCCTGCTGGTGGCCTCCTTCTTCATGCAGGAAGTTAATTATATTAGTTATATTTCTATGCTTGTTTTATAGTTGTGCTTTAAAAACCTCCTCCAATTCTAGACTATATCATTATACCCCACAAATCATTATTCTTTCCTCACTGGCTTTGATACGACGTAGGAGTAATTTCCTTTGTTATCAGTTCCTCTCCAGTCATGTGGCTTATATTTTTTGGTGTATTCTTTATTATAGTCATCCCAGGACTATATCTTTCCTTCCTTCCTTCCTTCCTTCCTTCCTTCCTTCCTTCCTTCCTTCCTTCCTTCCTTCCTTCCTTCCTTCCTTCCTTCCTTCCTTCCTTCCTTCCTTCCTTCCTTCTCCCCCTTTCCTCCTCCCTCCTTTTCCCCTTCCCTCCCTTCCCCTCGTTCTGCATGTCCTCTTCCTCTTTCCCTCCTCTTCCTTCTTTTCCCCCTTCTTCCACCTCTGCCCCTTCCTTCTCTTCCTCCATCCCCTGCCCTCTCCTTTTCTTCTTCTCTTCCCCTCTTTCTCTCCTCCCTGCCTCTTCTTGCCTCCTTTCCTCTGCTTCCCTCCCTCCCCATTCAGCAGCTGCACCAGTGTCCTCCCACATACGCCTGGCTCAGCCCTTGGCACTGGGAACCAGAGGGAAGAAGACAGTCACTGAGGAAACACAGCTTGTCCTTCTCTCTCTGCCTCTTCTTCTGGTTCCCCATTTAGCTATTTTACAAATGATGTCATAAAATCAGCTAAAACTTTACCTTTATTCTTTCGTGAATAAAACAAAATTTCTAAGTTCCTTTGTTTGTATCACCCGAATGTTTAGAGTTTCCTACAGCACCAGTAGGACTTTCCTGTAAGAACCAAACTGTCCCATAAGCTTTCTGTAGGAACATGGCTGATCAAACCACCACTGTAAACCTACAGATCGCCAGAGCTATTTGCCTGCAGCTATAACTCCTCCAGATGCGCCACATTTTATCTCTAACAAATAGATTTTATGAAAATTGTACTCGAGAATCTGTACCCTTCACAGTGCCATAAATATATCAGACGTGGAGTACACTCCGGGACTTGTTCCTCCCTTTCCCAGAGCCGTTTGTGCCAGGGTGCCTCAGGGGCACCGCTCTGACTGTCAGCGACGCCGTGGTTCTGAGACAACATTTTCATGCTAGGTTCTTCTATTTCTCTGCCCATTGGGTTCTCTGATGCTCTGAGTGAAGCAAAGCTGCCCTCAAGACATCTGACCAGTGGTTTGCCCAGCTTCTTTCTTTACAAGGCTAAGAAGCTCAGACTAGGAGAGGCTGCAAGTCAAAGCACTTTTGGATTTATATCCAGCCTGTCACTATTTCCTCCTGAGCTCCCAGACTCCGGTGACTTCGGATTTCTGCAAGTAGCTTTTCTGGGCTAAAATCTGGAGTGTCCCTACACAGAACAACAGTCCTAGCTGTTATGAATGAGAACTCCAAAATTAACATACTTAATTCTTCTTCCCATTACCTCTTTCCTGTCTACCTATCCCTTTAAAGCTCATCAGTGTATAGACATTAAGAGAAGCCTGGGGACAAAGTGGACAAGAATGGTATTTTAAAGCGTGTACTATCTGGCAAGTGGGCCAGATGCAATAGGAACTCAGGGTAGATGAGCAACTCCTTTACAAATTAACACTTGTAATCATTCCATCTTATAAATAAGGCTTATTACTTGGTAGGTTAAATATTGTCATAAAGATATTTTGATGGCCTTGGTAATATCTAATGTTCATTGATATGGAAAGGAGTTTCAGCTATTCTCCTACAGAGATTTAGGGGGACTTATCAACTCAAAAGAACCTATGAAGTCAACTGGCCTTCAGTCCCTCATTATGAAGGGGAGGAACCCGCCATCAGTAAGAAAGTGAAGATTTAGTCAGGAAGTGCGCTCAAGGTGGTACTCTGGTGTTCATTTGATTAGCTCTTTCAGAGAGTGGTAATAGAGTTCATTTCTTAAGGGCAAATTGTAAGTTGGCACAGTGCAACATAATTGATTTTTCAGAGTCTAAAATTTCAAACTTAGAGAACTTCAGAGCAAGGCAAGCATTCATTTTGCTGGAACCTCCAGGTACTTCTGCAGAGCCTTCCTGGCCTGCTCCCCAAGGCTGGGCAGAATCCTCTGCACATCTGCAGACTCTCATGCCTGCTTCTGTCCTGGGACTTAGCCACCACGGTTGTGATTGTTTGTCGATAGTCTGTCTCCCTCCTTAGGCTGTTATTGGTAGGATTCTGCTGTATTCCCAGGATCTACTGAATTGCACATGTAATTCTGAAAGAAAGAAAGAAAGAAAGAAAGAAAGAAAGAAAGAAAGAAAGAAAGAAAGAAAGTAAGTAAGTTTGCAGAATAAATGAAGAAACACATATACCACACATGTACTTCCTAGCAAGTCAATAGCACAGCATACCTCTTCTAGAAATTGTAGATACACTAATAAGGTAATTTCCTATTTTGACAGTTATGAAGTCACTAGGCTCTTAGACAAAGTTTATATTAATATTTCTAGGCCCAAGTGACAGGGTCTGAGGGGTGGGGGTGAGATCAGAGACATAGGAGCAAGGAGTACCACATAGGCAAAGAAAGTCTGCAAAGATAGAACTGCCACCAGGCAAAGCTGCTGGGTGCCAGACCAAGCAGGACATCTATTTTGAGTTTTTGTAAGGGCACCTCCCTTTTCTTAATAAGAGTTTACTGCCTGAGAAACACGCAGGAAAAGAGCCCAGTTTAGAACCTCAGTCACCTTGGCAAGTCACTGAACTACACTGAGGCCCGGTATCTACATCATTGACCTTATTGTTAAAAAATAAAATAAAATTCATAACTGTTTGTCCTAAGGATTAATTTTCGTGAAATATGTACAAATTTCTACCATACTGCTAGGCATACTTTCAGTCCTCAACAAATAAATCTCTATAGAATCTGCATCTGAACATTGCCTTTTCTGGATAATTTATTTTTTCCTTATAGGAGCACAATTTGAATTGCATCATGAAAGTGAATAACACGGTACTATTTGTTTTGAGAAAATATGCATTATAAATAACGTAATGGATTGCATTTCTTCTATAAAGCATAGTTTAGTGATTTCCCAGCTACTCAAAAGGGGTATTTGCTTCTACAACCACCATGTCATGCTGAGGTCAAACCACATTTTTCTAAAAGGAATGCACAATACTCAAGCATCTCTGTGTTGAAGACATAAAGATATATGAAGATAGGAAAGGGAAGAAAGCCTTGTAAAGTCACATAGCCAACTGGTGATGGAATCAGGATGGTAACCCGGTAACCCGAGTCTGGAGTCATGACCTGCTGCTCAGCTCTCTGATTTATCTTGGAGGTGAAGTTGGAATCCAGGTGTGAGAAGATCGATTTTGTTTTTCTTAGCACTGGAAGCCAGTGAGGAAAAGTGATACACACCAGGGTTTGTGTTCTTTATTCAGTTGCCTTTCCTTGCTTTCTTCCCCTTGAAATGAATTAAATCTGTAATTTTTAAAAGCTGTCATTATAATACGAATGAAATTCATTTCCTTTCCTCTTCTTCCTCTTTCTTTTGATTGCTTAAAACCACATAAAAGCAAACGAATGCCATGGTGATTAAGTCTTGGCAGAGGGGAGTTAGCTGATGTATTGATTCCAAGGTGTTATTAGGGAAATAATTAAATCAAGATTTTGATGGGGGTTTTATTTGTCTGCTGTGTGTGAAGGACATTTATTTGCCTTAGTAGAAAATTAATTAATAAAATTCTATGCTATTATATGATAATGGGTTTATCTAATTTAATAAAAAAGGATAGATTTAAAATGACAAACTTCTTTATCAGCCAATCATTTATTTCAAGCCAATGTTTTCTAACACATCAAACAATTGCTTTTGTTCTTTGTTTTCTTTATACATTTATCATTTAAATGTTTTCACTTCTTTTGCTTTACATAACATTATCATGGGAGTTCATGTTGTGTTTCTTTTATTATCATAGGAGCTGCAAATATTTATTTTTAATATTCTAGTCTCAGAATAAGAAATGATATTCAGTACCACAGCATGCACACTTACTTAGCATAAGAATGCATTCTATTTAAAAGCAATTGCACAGGTAGCAGCAGTATTGGAGCTAGAATAATTTATTTTAGGAAACATGGCTATATGATAAAAACATTGACTGCTAAATTATTGGTATAATCCTGGGATCAGGGTGGTGCCTTCTTATGTTTGCCTTCCTCTGCTTTCCTCTGCCAACGTCATATTATAGTCTTATTTCATGATTTTGAATCTTCAGCATCCTAATGTATTTGCATTTTCTTATTTTCAGGAAAGAATTGATACTGTGCTATAAACATATTATAATAGTAATGTCAGGGAAAAGAGTTTCCCCCTTTTTTTCTTCGACAACATTTTCTTGTTTTTCAAAGAAAGAACAAAATAATAAAGATAGATTATAATTTATTTTTTTCTCTTTTTTCTCTTGAATAATAAAGAACATGTTTTACAAAATACATTTAGAGTTGCAAATTAGTATCTATACCCACCATTTCATTTTTTAAAAATTTATTCAGAATAGGGTTTGGGGGATGGAGCAAAGAAATCTAAAATAAAAACCATTTTATTCCCTAAATGCTGAGTTAAACAGTTCAGTGTACTAATTTCAACTGCAAAAAAGGAGAAAAAGTATTGCTGCTTCCAAGAATGATGTCCTGTTCTTAAAATGTTCTTTTTTTTCTGTCTTACAGATTTCCCATAGTGAACTATTCTTTAAGCTTTCTATTGGAGTATAGCATACATAATATAAATGAAATAGTGTAACCAGTACCTGGGTAAATAAACAGAACATAGCTAGTATCCCAGAAACATTCCTGGAGATCTGTCACTGTCCACCCTATAGCAGTGACTCCCACTGACTTCTATTAACATAGATTAGGTCTACTTACACTTCACTTTTGGACTATAGATTGGTCAATAGTTCTGTCCGTATAGCTATGTCCTATGTGTCTTTGCTTTTGACTATGGCATCCCTTTGTTCACATTGAGATTATTAGTAAAGAGCTTATTATCCTGCTAACTTTAAGTCAATCAAATCAGAAAATTTTAGATTTGAATGAAATTTTTAACCTGCTTCTTTCTAGCCTTAAGTTCTTACTATACATAACAGAATTTTTTTTAAAGTACATCTTATGTTAGAACATTACAAATATTCTGTTCTAATTGTTTTTAAATTTATAATAAATATTGTTGACTATGGTCATTCTCTGGGCTTTCAAACACCAGAACTTACACCTTTTATCTAACATTGGAATGTTCCCAATACAAAGAAACGATAAATGTTTGAGGGGATGGATATCCCATTTACCTGTATTTGATCATTCAAAGTGAGTTCTTGCAGCAAAATATCACATGTGCTCCATAAATTTGTACAACTTTTATGTATCCATAAAAAGTAAAGAAAAAAGTATGTCTTGGCTTATAGTTCTAGCAATGATGGAGTAGAAGATGGGTTAGACCTACTCCTCACAGACTCTCCTTACAAATAGGATTTGGATGTAGAGGCCAAGATCATTCTGTCCTTTTTTGGTTTCTTAGGATCTGAGATCTTGTCAACTAGTTCACAATAAATTATCTTTACCAAAGTATAATTTGCCTTTTTATGACAACTATATGAGAACAATTCTAATTCTGTTTAATTTGGCATATTTGAGGAGATAAGAGACATATGCTTGAGCTGAAAATATCAAATCATGTGATCACTTATTGAATTATAAAATAATTAATTGAAAATATCTTCTCATACTCTGTGCATTTTTGTTTTCCTTTTTCATAGTGACTTTTGAAGCACAAAATTTTTAATACTTAAGTTTAGTTTATCTGTTTTTTTTTTTTTTTTGGTTGATTGTGCCTTTGGTGTAATATTTAAGAAATCATGCCCAATCCAATATTATGTAGATACATGATTATGGTTTCTTCTATGAGTTTTATAGTTTTATCTTTTGAATTTAGGTCTTTGATTTTTCTGAGTTAATTTTTTATATGTTATAAGTTAGTAGTCCAACTTCATTATTTTGTCTATACAATATCATTTGTTGAAAAGACTATTTTTTCCCCCATTGAATTGTCTGGGTATACTTGTCAAAAAGTAATTGACCATAAATTTAAGGGTTTATTTCTGGGATCTCAATTCAATTTCATTGATCTATATGTCTATTCTTATGCCAGTATTATACTGTCTTGATTACTGTAGCTTTTTAGTAAGTTTTGAAATTGGGAAGTGTTGCAGTCATCAAAATTTGTTCTTTGTTTTTTTAAGATTCTTTGGGTTATTCTGGATCTCAGGTATTTCCACATGAATTTTAGAATAAAAGTAAAAGTAGCTGGAAATATGATAGAAATTACATAAAATCTGTGGATCAATTTGAGAAATATTTTTTTTTATTTTAGTGTATTATGGGGGTACAAGTTAAGGTTATGTATACTGTCCATGCCCACATCCCCCCTCAAGTCAGAACCTCAAGCACGACCATCCCCCAAACGTTGTACATCTCACTTATTGTGTTTGTATGTACCCATCCTCTCCTTCCTCCTCCCACCTGCTCGACGCCCAATAAATGTTATTCCTATATGTCCACTGAGGTATTGATCCGTTAATACCAATTTGCTGGTGAGTACATGTGGTGCTTGTTTTTCCATTCTTGAGATACTTCACTTAGTAGAATGGGTTCCAGCTCTATCCAGGAAAATACAAGAGGTGCTATCTCACCATTGTTTCTTTTTTTATTGAGACAGAGTCTCACTCTGTTTCCCAGGCTAGAGTGAGTGCCATGGCATCAGCCTAGCTCACAACAACCTCAAACTCCTAGGCTCAAGTGATCCTCCTGCCTCAGCCTCCCGAGTAACTGGGACTACAGGCACGCACCACCATGTCCTGCTAATTTTTTACTATATATTTTTAGTTGGTCAATTAATTTCTTTCTATTTTTAGTAGAGATGTGGTCTTGCTCTTGCTCAGGCTGGTTTCAAACTCCTGATCTTGAGCGATCCTCCTGCCTTGGCCTCCTAGAGTGCTAGGATTACAGGTGTGAGCCACCATGCCTGGCCTCGCCATTGTTTCTTAAAGCTGACTAGTACTCCATGGTATACATATCCACATTTTATTAATCCACTCATCAATTGATGGGCACTTGGGTTGTTTCCACAACTTTGCAATTGTGAATTGTGCTGCTATAAACATTTGAATACAGATGTCTTTTTTATAGAATGCCTTTTTTTCCTTTGGGTAGCCCATTAATGGGATTGCTTGATCAAATGGTAGTTCTACTTATAGCTCTTTGAGGTATCTCCATATTTCTTTCCATAGAGGTTGAACTAGTTTGCAGTCCCACCAGCAGTGTAGGAGTGTTCCTATCTCTCCACATCCACGCCATTAAATCCTCCAATCCATGAACACAAAATATCTTCCATTTATGTAGAGCTCTTTAATTATTTTCAAAGAAGTTTTGTAGTTCTTAGTATACAGGTCTTGCACTTATTTGGTTAAATGTATTATAGGAATTGTATTCTTTTTTATGCTGCAGTAAATAAAATTCATAATTTCATTTTAGGATTGTTCATAGCATATAAAATTCAATCAATGCTTATATATTCATCTAGTATCCTATAATCTTGTGAACTTATTCATTAACTGTAAGAGTTTTTCTGTAGACTTCTTGGGCTTTTCTATATGCAAGTTTCTCTCATCTGTGAATAGAAATAGTTTTACTTCTTTTCCATTCCAGATGCCTTTTATTCCTTTATCTCGTCCACTAAGCCTAAATGGAACATCAAGTAGAATGTTAAATAAAAATACCCCGAGGAAACATCACTTTCTTGTTCCTGCTCCTATAACATGCAAAGGAAAACCCATCAGACTAATACCAGACTTCTCAGAAGAAATCTTACAAGCCAGAAGAGATTGAGGTCCCATTATTAGATTCTTAGAATAACTGTCAGCCAAAAATTGTGAATCCTGCAAAACTATGTTTTATAAATGAAGGAGAAATGAAATATTTTCCAGAAAAGCAAACACTAAGCAAATTTGTCACCACTGGCCTGCCCTACAAGAAATGCTCAATAGTGCTCTAAACACTGAAAATAATGGATTGAAAGATCCAACCCAATTGTTCTTCCCCTATTATATCACCCGGGGTCTAACTACCCTTACCATTAACTTTGCCTCAGGCCTTTCAGCTTCTTTATTATGTAATTGCATGAAAGATTATACATATTGGATCTCATCCCATTTACCTGACCTTTGACAAAACAAGATAGTGTAATAATTTAAGGTTCCATCCAATGGCCACTTCTTCTCACACTCTAGCACAGATATTGGCCAAGTGGTAACACCATTCTCTTTTTAGACATAGACTTATAGCTATGAGTTGGCCATTCAGACAAAATCCTCCCAAGGAACTTTCAGTTGGAACAGAAACAGAGCCTCCCATGTTAGGACAAAACTCACAAACAGTAACAATAAACATAACTTGACAAGTTGACACTACAGGGAATTCCCAATACAAACAATCTCAAATGCCAAGGCCCACCAACAAACGAGAACTGTATAAATGAGAACCAAATTCTCATAACCCCAAAGGGGATGAATCCTCCAGATTCCCTACCAAACAAATGGGAACCGTACAAATGAAAACCAACTTCTAATCCAAAAGGGAATGAATTCCTCAGGTTCTGTAGTGCTGCTCAACCATGACTTCCACTCTCAAGCAGTGCCACAAACAAATGCCCTATGACAGGGATGGGAGGTTCAAAAACCTTCCCCAAATAGGTGGAATCAAGGGTCTCAGTGTGCACACTGGGGAATTTACCAAATGGTCAAGGTGTCGTGAATCTTCCCAAATGCGTTTCCTTTTCTTCAACAAGGTTCAGGTTGTGAGGAGTTGCATCTAATTCAAGGAGGAAGAGACAGGAGTTCCCCAGAGCTAAACAGGCTCTGGCAGCTGCTGGGGCACTTCCTTACTCTCTTAACCTGAAGATAGGGGGCTCTTAACCCACAGCTTGTCCCAGGGCTGCTCCCCGCCTCTTCCAGCCACAGCAGCCATCATGGGTGCCATTCCACCAGGGCATCGATGGGCCCACCCAGGGATGCCAAATTCTGTTACCAAAAGTTCAGTACTTGTCCCTGGGGCTGCATGAAAAATGAGGACAAGTGGCTTCCTTTGAGGAAAAGGAAAGAGAAGTTTATTAATTTGTCAGCAAGTGAGGAAGATGGCAGACTCTGGTCTTAAAGAACCATCATCCTCCCTTTAGCAGAAATACAGAGCTTTTAAAGAGGATTTGCAGCTTTGGGCTATTGCTGTTTAACTGTGGTTGGTGGTTCTGGTCAGCCTTATCTATGGTGAAGATGACCTCATACCCTTTGCCCAGATAATTCTGTTGAGTCTCCTGTGTTTTAAAACAGAGAACAAAGAACACTCCCCTGACCCTCTGATTACTGGCCTCAGGCAGGAATGCACGTTTTCATTCTTCACAAAGGGTGAGGGCTATTAAAGAGACAACTCATAAAACATTTTGCCCTTTTTCAGACCGTTACTTCTATTATAGACTCAGTCTTTGTTCCCATGGACTTTACAGTCTAGTAGCAGATAAGATTGACAAGTAATATATAGCCAAAAATAAAAATTATGATGATATCTTGGAAGTACAAAATACTGTATTCTTTAGTGCCAGTGTGGGTCTTGTTCATGTTCTTGTCACTTAGGTTTTCAGGTAATCAACGATTTAAAAAAAGTAACACTAGATTTCATTTTGTGTTCTTATTTTCCAACAAGATGAAGGTATGCAGTGTGAGACAATCAAGGGAGAGTCAGGAAGCAGTGGGTCACCCAAGCTGACAGCAAACAGATTGTCTAAAGGAGGAGAAAGAGGTAAACAAAGAAAGCAGGGCATTACTGAATCTGTGCTAAAATTCAACCAGAGTCTTAAGTATAATCCAATGTGAACTATTGCAACAGTGTTACATATTTAAGTCCTGTCACTCAAACAGCCTCTATCTACAAGAGTGCTCAGAAACAACTCAGCAAGGTTTCTCAATCCCTGATCTGCCTTTTGTGGCTCTATGTTGGCAGAAAGTTCCCCTTGAAGGTCATAGGCAACTAGACTCTGTAGTGGAGATCTTGCTAAAGAAATCATCACTTTGATTTATTTTCTTTGGATTTTGTTCTATTAGCTTTTCAAGCAGAGCAAAGTTGAAATGATCATACCAGTGGATTCTATAATGTAGATAGATGATGTTCTGAAAAATAAACACACTAAGATATATAAGTGTGAGCATATATTGAAAAGACTTTCTGCACTGCTCACAGAAATTGCTGGAATAGCTGAAACTCTCTACATGGAAATCCCAATAAAAGCCTAATATTTCATGCTATTTCGTTCACAGCCACGTGCTGCATCCTCCCAGTTGACCTAATGAAAGCTAGACTGATAAAAAGAAATACAGGAAAGCTGAACTTGTATAAACATAGAGGAATGCTGGAGAGAAGGTCAGGAAAACACAGCTTTTTGGTAATTACTGTTAAATTACCTACAGTTTATTTGCACGCAGTGTGCTCATGCTGACAGCACAGCATTTCACTAATTTAACACTAGTTTATTCTCTGATCATGATTCTTTCTGCTCCTAAATTTTTGCAGCTTCTGTGTGCCATTTTGTGAATCTACATAAACTTTCCTCCTCTCAGGGGGCGCTGCTTTCCCAGGTTGTGCAGATCACATTATTTTAGAGCATTTAAGTGTGCACATTTTCATCTCAGGCCATCAAGTGCTGACCAGCTCTGTCTGTTTCTGAATGGCCTTGATTTCAGATGAGCATAAATAGAGCAGCTTACATGAGATCATTGAAATGCACAGTTGGCTCCAGGACAAAAAATAAAATGCCATCTCATTCTGTAATACGTCCAATGTCTTATTATTATATTTACCTCCCACTTTCCTGACTTTTTAGTTCCTGATTCCTGTGGGGCTCTGGGCTGCAGCTCAAGGGACAATTGGTGCATGTCCATTAATTTCCACAGTGTATTGAACCAATGGGCCATCCTATGCTGATTGTCTTCTATCGGCTCCTAATGCTATGTTGTGCTTGGACTGCTAAAATATTCTCTTCTGCTCACTCAGATAGGAAAACTGCACACTTCCAGGACATAACATTGCCTTGGCAAGAAGCCTCATGGAGGCCAACAAATGGTTCCTTTGTCTTAGATTTGGGAACGCTCAACATGACAGATTGAGCTTGGTGTCTGTCGGTCCTCAGAAATTAAGTTTGAAAGTGGAATCATGCTTGAAATGGGGAGAGTAAGTGTGTCTTACCTGAGATAAATAGCCAATTATTCACATACACAATAGGAAACAAGTTGTGCCCTGGTTTGCAGAATGGCTTGGGGCAAGGGGACTTCCAGGTCATCTCACACATATGATCAGAACCAAGGGATCTAAGTAGTTCATGCACACAGCTCCTCTCACTTTCACCTGGAGTCAAGAGGAAATAGAAATAGGAAGGTTGAAGGATAAAAGGAAGGAGCTCCCCTCTGCAGGCATTTGTCACGTGTCCACATCAATTGCCCACATCCTCCTGAGACTGTCCCACTGGTGTCTTTCTCTCCACTCCTCATGCTGCTTCCTCTCTCCTTTCAATCAGCCTCTTACTAGCTTTAATTGCTATTTCCTCTTGAAATCTCTGTCCTCTCCACTGTTCTCAGACTATAATCCTTCCCTGAATAGTTATCAAGTATCAAAGATCTTTGTGTGTCTTGAAATTTTTCTTTGTCTCTAGTGTGAATGGCAAGATGTATACACTATCATCTTTGCCTGATTTGGCTACTGCATGCAAAAGATGGGAACTTTTAAGATTAGAAGTTATAGGGAAGAATCAAGGTGTCTGGATGTTTTGGGTGTTTTCCACTCAGGATTGAAATTTTTTCGGTATGTGTATGTGTGTGGGGGGGGGAGAGAAAGAGAGAGGGAGGGGGGCGGAGAGAGAGAGAGAGAGACTGAGACTTATCTTTATGCACCACTATGAAATCTGGTGATATATTTAGGGTTAGGTAGGGATAGGTGAAATTAGGAAGGTTTTAATCAGTGATTCAAGGAAGATCTCACTGGTGATATTAAATATGATATGAGACATGAATGACTGAACGAGGCAGCCATGGGAAGATCTGGTAGGGGAAAAAGTCCACCAGAAGGAGCCCATTTGTGCCACAGGCCTGATGCTATCCAGAGACTGATGTGTTGAGTAAACAATGAGAAGGCAGTAAGGCTAAGCTTGATCAGTGAGTCATCAGACAGTCAATTGACAAAGCAGACAAAAGCCAGATCATGGAGGACTTTGAGATTGAATTAAGGATTTTGATTCCAAGCGCAGACACAACCACTGGAAAAATTTAAGCAAGTATGTCTCATACTCTGACTTACAATTGAAAAATATCACTTGAGCAGCTGTGTGGAGCAAGAGGAAAAGAGTAGAGGGAACTTGGGAGGCTGCTACCAAACTCCATATTGGCTTAAGTTCGGGTGGTAGCAGCGAATAGGAAGAGAATTGGTGACGTGTTTTCTGGGTAGAGCCTTACAGATGGCCTGGAAAGAAAGGTTAATGTAATGAAAGGGCATATTGATGCCTGGAATTCTGGACTGAGCAACTTAATAAATGGTAGGGCTGTTGACTGAGAGAGATGAGACTGTAGGGAAGGCAAATTTAAGAGTTCAGATGTGGAATCAAGTGACTATTTTTTTAAGTTACTTGTTAGCCATTCAGATGGAGATTTCAAGTAGGCAAGTTGAATATGTGAGTTAGAGACTTTTGCTAAAGGCTGGAAATACAAATCTGGGCACCACTGACAAATGTATAATATTTTTTAAATGCTATGGTTGAAATTACATAAAGAGAAATGCTGATTATATAAGAGGAGGGGGATTATGAGTAAGCCTTTTAACCAATAACATTTAGCGAATGAACAGAGAAGGAGCCAGCTAAAGAGACTGAGAAGGAGGTCAGGGTGGGGAAGACCAGGCGTGTGGCAGCCACTGAAACCTAAGGAGAAAGCAGTCAGGTGTGCTGACAAACACGACATGGAGGTCACTGCCTGCCTCACCCAAACAGGCTGGGGTGGTGGGATCAGGATCTGGGCTGCACTGAATTGAGCGAAAATGGGCTATAATGAAGGGGAGGCAGCAATTATAGATGATTCTTTTAAGAAGTTTGGCTGTGAAATGGTACTGAGAAATGGAGCAAAGCCTGGAAAGAGTTTAGGGTTAAGGAATGGCTTATGCATTTACTCGAAGTTGAGAAATACTGCACCATAATGAGAATAAACCAAGAGAGAACAATTGCATCAAAACCAAAGTAACAATAAAATATAATCCAGGAGCAAAACTCATGAGAAGGTAGGAGGGGCTAGTCTTTACCCTGTAGTGAAAAATAAGAGGTACATGGGTACTTTGTCCCTTTTTACAGGAGGGAAAGCCAATGCAGGAGGCTGGTTAAATTTTGTGGAGGGAAGATGAGGAAGTTCTCCTTTGGGTTGTTTCTGTTTCCTTAGTAGAAGGGAAAACTACCATCTGAGAGGGGTATATGTGGTGAGGGAAAAAGCCATGGAATAGTTTGATGAGACGTTTGGGAGAGCACTTGTGCTAAGTAAGTGCACTGCACAGTTGTCAAATCATGACATGATCCTTTAGGGATAGCTCTTTCCTTTAAAGATAAACTTGACCATTTGAACATCAGCAGAATACAGTCATAATGAATACCACTTCCCCCCCCCCCCCACCCTGCCCAGTGCTTTGGCCTTAAATTCTGTGAGATATGACATACATGTTAGGCATTTTCCAAACACATTTGTAAAATTTGATTTTTCCTACCTTGGTCAACACCACTTTTAAAGAACTTATGACAGTCACAATAGATCTGTAAAACATTTCTCTAATATATTTGTGTCAAGAAGGAATTCTATGTGTTCGTTTCATATTGGTTTTAAACACTGAGTGCTACATGCCACCATCCTGCTAAACAGCAGGGTCACACGATCAGACATAGTGTCCTTCTTCAGGACCCACCTGGCAAGGATGCAACGTCAATATGGTGACCAGAAAGTTAAGTGAGGACAGCTGTGGAGACAGAGCAAGGACACAAAACCCAGCCTGACAGAGAGAAGGATAGCTCCTCGGAAGTAGAAGAACCTGACACCTGACCTGCGTTTGAATGATGAGTGGGAGTCAGCCGGGGGAGAGGTGGGAGAGACTGTTTACTCCAGGCACACAATCTAATGACTCCTGCACAACGTGGGAACATATGGGAGCATGGCAGGATGTGGGCACACAGTTGGCTTCATATGCCCTGAGCGCACTGCGGTGGAGAGACAGCAATGAAGCTGGAGACCAGGCATAGGGCAGAAAACAGAGGCCATTCTGGAGCTCGTGTCAGGACCCTGGGAGCCATTCAAGAGAGTTAAGCATGAAATGTATGGGGAGCATTAAGGATAGTAAGAGGAACGGGATTGGTCAGATGTGCACTTTCGGTGTGTTGTTATAATCATCAAGGAAGGCCATCCACCAGGATTTACAGATTTTGAAAATGACTGCAGGACCTATCTATCCAACTTGCTGTTGCAGTTATATTCCATTCGAAGCTTTCCGAGATCATTTCAAAAGAAAAGAAATGCACAAGGGGCTGCCGTGTTGAAATCATAACCCAGAGTTGTCAGCTTAGGATAACACTTAATGCGTCATACATGGACAAGCTTAGTAAGATGAAGCTAACATTGTTAGACAATATTTGCATATTTTTTAATGCAGCTACAATAAATAGTCTGAGGAATATGACTGGGGTATTTTTCCATTTCAAGTTTTCTAAATGTGATTTAAAGCGTCCCATGGAGTCCAGGGTTCCATTTCTCACGCAACCACTGCAGGCAGATGAGTCTGCCTCATGATGTGATTACCCTGTAAAGCATGAGTTTGACACGTAAAAAACCACTTGGTCTGTGTTGTTATTTGCTACTACCACTTCGTGTAGCTTTTTGTATTTAGCCTGAGTCCAAATCCTTTCCTATTGCTGCCCACACCCTTGTTCAACACACACACACACATCCCCCTGTCATTTTTCAATTCAGGCAAAACTTTGGATCTACCATCTGAAGGAAGATGTCATCAGCAGTATTAGCAAGAGGTTGTCAAGCCTTTGACAACTTTCTGCTTAATGTAATTTACTGATCTTTCTCTCCCTCTCTTCCCACCCCGCTCACTCCCTGTTTCTCTCTCTTAATGATAGCCCTGGTTTCATAGATAGCACTTTTTTCTTGCAATAAAGTTGTGGTATGGATGAACATCCTTTAGGGAAAATCAACTGTTGTACAACTGCAGCAGCTTGCTGCCAAAGAAACCAGAAGTTACTTTAGAGAAAATTTGGGTAATGACTTTAATGAACAGCAACAAGCAGTTTCCTATGATTTCTAAGAGGAGGAGTATGTAACCCAATATCTAAGGAAAATAGCTTGCATTGTCCCATTACTCTGGGTCTATCCTCGTTCCTAGCTGCCAGTCAGATTTCTGCAGTTTTAACATCCAAATATGAAGCCCCTTGACTAGTGGGAGACCAGGCCCTGTATAATAACAGAGAGGTGAAGAAGGGCTATTAGGGAATTTGAGAATAAAGCATGAAATCTGTTAATGGGGAACCTACTATGGCTTATCCTTTAAGTTAATCAATTCAACTTTGTGAGGCTTATTTTTATTACCTGTAAAAAAAAAAAAAAAAAGGTGATATTGCCCTGCCTATCTGAACTGCTTTTACTCGTAACACTGCTGACACCAAATTTGTGGGATCTTTTTTCCCTGCCAATCAATTTTCCAACTTTCTAGACACCAACTGGGCATCCCACATTTCAATTCAATTTTGACACTAAGTACCCAGGATTAGTGCAGACTCCACGGGCTAAGAACTCAGCCTCACAAGACTGCCCCTACTTCAGATGCCAGTCCAAACTCCCAGGATGCTACCTGTACTTCTGATCAACCAGTTATAAATTGGGGATTTCCATGACCCCCTCGTCATGTTATATAATTTGCTAGAACAACTCATAGAACTCAGGAAAGCAGTTTACTACTATTACTAATGTATTACGAAGAGTACAACTCAGTAATAGCCACAGGGAAGAGACATACATAGGTCAAGGTATAGAGCTGCCAAGTCCTCTCCAGGTATACCCCCCAACCCCCTCTCAGCACCTCAGGGTGTTCACCAACCTGGAAGTCTGAATCTAGTAGTTTGAAGGTTTTTATAGAGCTCAATTTCCAGTTCCCAGACCATGCCTGGAGGTGGCTCTGAAAGTTCCAGATGTTTAATCACTGTTTTTTCTGGTGGCTGGCCTGACCCTGAAGCTGTTCATGAGCCCTACCCTAAGATATCTTATCAGCATAAATTCAGGTATGGTCAGATGGGGTCTTTATAAATAACAGGAGACACTCTTAGTGCTCAGAAAATTCCAAGGATTTTAGGGGCTTTATGCCAGGAATGAAGGACAAAGACCAAATATATTTTTGTATTATACCACAATACTGTACAGGATTATAGGGAATATTAAATAGGCACACTACTAGAGAGCATTTTATAAATTTTGAAGTGACAGATGATGCAAGTATTTTGATTATTTTCAATAATTTACTGCACTTGAACAGCATCTTGCTTCATTATCAAGCTTACTGATTCTAAAGAGCAAAAGAATTTGATTTAAATGGTTTTAATTTTTCTGATCTGATACTTATTTCCCCTACTCTCCCATAATCATTTAGGAGAAAACTCTTCCAAACATTACCCTTCAAGTTTTGACATATTAATGTTGAAGGTAGTTATAATGGCCACATCAATAGGAGATAAATAATTATCAAAGAGCTCTACCAATTGATGGGCTGCGAAAGATCAACCACCTTCATGCTCTTGATATCAGGGACTGATGATCCAATCACAACAGGTGATTAATGCATTTGGTTATGAAGATATAAAAAATGTAAATGATTCTGCATCATCATCTCACATTTCAGTGTGAGGGAGAAAAGACAGCCACATAGACAGACACTTTATCAAAAGTTCAGCTATTTGAAAACATTTGGGATATTTTTATTGATATGATGTTTGTTTGTTTTGTCTGTTTGTTGGTATGCACAGCCCATTCTAGCTCCTGCACAAGATCTACAACATTGTAGGAACCCTGTATAAGATCAGTTCTTTCCTAACATCTTTACCTGCCTTTGGTTTGTTTTTGTTTTTTGTTCTTTCATCTCTTTGAAAATCAACATTCTGGAATTTTTTTTGAGAGCACAATTCTCATCTAAGGATTGTAACAGTTTGGCAGTGCTTCATACAACAGAGTTGTTCTGACTGGAAAACTTTCAGTTTAGCCATAGACTTAGGAGAAATTCATTATTTCTTTTGAAATAACTTTTCTTCTTCTGTTTTCTATTAAACTGACCAAGACCCTGATATGAATGTCTTGAAACAGGCACAGTTTACATTTGCTTACAATCTCCCATTGGAGATTGAATTTCTGTATGAGTTACTACTTTTCTCGGTTACTGAAAGTTGCCAGATGATCTGAGATAATTACAGCAGCCTAGATTCCACCTTCCCATCCTCTGACATTCCTCAGTACCCAGATACCCTTTCCTGACTCACTGCTCCCTTCACTAGCCATGCTCATCTTCCTTTTATCTTGGTCCTTTATCATAGAAAGTCACATTTTCTTGATAACTTTTTTTTTTTTTTTTTTTTTTTTTTTTTTTTTTGAGGAGAAGGAGAGAGAGTTGTGTTAATTTGCTGGTAAATGAGGAGGATGGAGACTTCTGTCTATAATGCCATCCTCCCAATAAAAAGCAGAAATACAGAGCTTTTAAAGGAAGACCATTCAGCTTTAGGCAACTCATCAACTGAAGTTGATGATTATGATGGTCCCATCTCCACCTAAGATACTCCCATGACCTCCTCCCACCTGGAAGGCCTGCCAGGACCTCCAGGACCTCCACCAGACTCCATTTCATCTGCTTGGTCCGTGAGGGCAGCAGTTCCACCCAGCCATCTCCTGTAGCACAAAGAACAAAAGACATTACCCTGCCCCTCCCAACCACTGGCCTGAGACAGAAATGCAGGTTTCAGTTCTCAAAAAGGAGGGGAGGATGTTTTAAAGAGAGAAAATATTTTTGCCATTTTTTTCATGTCATCCTGTCTGTAACATATTCCCACTGTCAATATGTTTCCACTTTACATTTCCATGGAATAGCAGCGGCACTCCCTGAGATGTCTGCTTGGCCTTTTCTAGCCCCAGAATTCTCTGCTTGAACAAGCCCTGGACTCTAACACCCCTACCTATGAGTGGAGTAGCCCATACACCTCCATACCCTGCTGTGGTAAGGCCTAGTGGAAAGAGACAGGGACAAGAAGTCAGAAAATTCAAATTCTGATGCTCTTCAACTGATCAGCTCTGGGACTAAGAATAAATCATTTATCCAGCTTGAGAAGCTGCCAACTTACCTTTGAAATGAAAGACAGATTCTAAGGGCCCTTCCAACTCTTCCCTTGTAGAGACTAAATGCCAAGAAAAATTCTGTGTTCCAGAACAGTGTTCACCAAGGGCCCTGCTGAGAGTCCTGGCCTCTGTCTTTACTTGTCACGCCAGGATTATCTGAGTCATGAAGTCCACAAAGTTAAGGGTCTGAGCATTAACCTTCTGATCTAACTTAGCCTCAAGTGTCACTGATTTCCACAGTCTGACAGCTGTTTAGATCAAGAGGGACTGCTCTGAAATTCACAGCATTGTCAAACTTAGCCTGGATCAGATTCTGTAAAAACTATTTCAGCCAATTGTGATGAAGTCACTGAGGGAGCTCCTAAAGAGACCCAGGATGGTCTAATTGTTTCACATGCAAAGTAAATGAAAATCTCTCCTTTAATGTTGGGCCTAATTCTACATTTTCAACTAGAGAAAGGTCACATTTTTAAATGGTGGAATCCTTAAACAAAGAGGCAACATTCGATAGTAAAAGGGCACCATTTATAAATGGTGAAAACAAATTGTGAGTTTGGAAAATATTCATTGTTCAAGAAATTTTCTGTTACTCACAAACATTAGATGTATTTCTGAAGGTTATATGTTTTTAAATCTTCTAATTTGTGATTTTAAATCTCTCCCTGAACTTGTCATCCCTCATTTCTGCTTCTCATCTCCAAAGAAATACGGATCAAATCTAGGTTCTCCAGCTACAGAATATTAAAACACCATAAAAGTCATTTTCTAAAAAGAGTCATGTAGCAGGAAATCTAAGATCTGTTATGTCTTACATATTGATATATCTGGATAAGAGAATGAGGTTACTATAGAGCTCAAATAACAGTGTTGAAAATAAGGACATAAGTACACAGATCTTCTTCATCAATGGAAGACATATTTTTCATTAAAAACCTAATAATCAAAGAAAAGTTTTAAATAGACTCAATCAGGCTTTAATCTACATCAATGGTTTTTAAGAATGTGCACTTTTGCCCCCCAGGAAACATTTGACAACATCTGGAAACATTTTGGGTTGTTACAACTTGGGTTTAGAGAGTAGGTAGCACTACTGGCATCTACCAGGTAGAAGTAAAACATCCCATAATTCATAGGGGATTATCTGTTATTACGCCAATGGTCAAAATGTCTATAGTGATGCTGTTGAGAAACCCTGATTTATGCCCATTGCTCATGACAATGAGCAATGATCTCCAGATACTTGGAAAGTGATTGAAAATGTGAGAGAATATCATCGGTTAGAATGTTAAAGTCTGATGTGTCATGATGGTAATGTCTATAATAATCTCAGAGATATGTTTTTACTCTTTATTTTTCTTTATATATTTTCCAAATGAAGCTCCATAATAATTCCTCGTGCTTCATGCTACCAATATTCAACAGCAAAAGCTAATCATAGCACATTCAGTTCTTGAAGTCCCGAAGCAGTTCAGATAAAATCAATTATATGCTAATGTTCCATTCAGAATCCCGGCCAGCTGTCTTGTATACTCAATCTTTGTCATTCTCATAATACATACCAGAACACAAACTCTTCTAGTCACCTATTCTCTACAATAACCTCACCACAACATTCATCTGAATTTTATACCCAGCTGGAGTAATTCCCTTGGTTACCAACAGGTATTTTTTAAGGTGAAAAACTTCATAAGTTAAGGAAGAAGAAAACTCACCTAGGATTAATCACAAGATAATTAACATGGTTTTATAGGAAAATTCTGGTACTGCTGTACATGTATAATGGAATTAAACAATTAAATAGAGGCAGACCTCATTTTATTACACTTCACTTTATTGAGCTTCACCAATACTGTGTGTTTTTATTTTTGTTATATTTACAAATGAAGGTTTTTGCCAACCCTGAGTCAAGTAAGTCTATCAGCACCATTTTTCCTGTAGCCTGTGCTCATTCATGTCTCTGTGTCACATTACAATAATTCTTGCAGTATTATAAACTTTTCTTTATGATTACATCTGTTATGGTGATGTGTGATCAGTAATCTTTGATGTTACAATTGTAATTGTTTTTCTGCCCCAAAAACTGTTCTCTTACAAGACAGCATATTTATTAATTATTTATTTATTAATTGGTAAATGTTGTGTGTATTCTGACTGCTCCACTGACTGCCCATTCCCCCATCTCTCTCTTCTCCTTAGCCTCCATGTTCCTTGAGCCAGAGCAGTATTGGAGTTAAGCCGATTAATAACCATACATTGTCCTTTAAATGTTCACTTGAAATCAGAAGCTAGAAATGATTAAACTTAGTGAGGAAAGCATGTTGAAAGGGAATAGGCTAAAAGCTAGGCCTCTTTTGTGAAACAGTTAACCAAGCTGTGAATGCAAAGGAAAAGTTCTCAAAGGACATTAAAAATGCTACTCCAGTGAATACACAAATGATAAGAAAACAAAACATCTGGTATGGAGAAAGTTTTAGAGGTCCAGAAAGAAGATTAAACCAGCCACAACATTCCCTTAAGCCAAAGTCTAATCTAGAGGTAGGGGCTAACTCTCTTCAATTCTCTGAGGGCTGAGAGTGGTAAGGAAGTTGCAGAAAAAAACTTTAAGCTAGCAGACATTGGTTCATGAAGTTTAATGAAAGAAGCCATCTCCATAATGAAAGTGCAAGGTGAAACAGCAAGTGTTGATGTAGGAGCTGCAGCAGGTTATCCAGAAGATCTAGTTAAGATTATTGATGAATTTGGCTACCTGAGACAACTGATTTTCAACATAAACAAAACAGTCTTACATTAAATGAAGATGCCATCTAGGACGTTCAGAGGTAGAGAGGAGAAGTCAATGCCTGGCTTCAAAATTTCAAAGGCAGGCTGACTGTCTAGTTAGGGGATAAAGAGCTGATGATTTTAAATTAAAGTCAATGCTCATTTACCATTTTGAAAATGTTAAGGCCTCAAAAATTATGTTAAATCTATTCTACCTGTGCTCTCAAATGGAACAACAAAACCTAGATGATAGAACATGTGCTTATCACATGGTTTATGGAACACTCTAAGCCTCTATTGAGACCCAATGCTCAGTAAAACAAGATCTTTTCAAAATATTACTGCTCACTGATAGCACCCAGTCACCCAAGAGCTTTGATGGAGATGTACAAGTTTAATGTTTTTATGCCTGCTAATGTGACATCCATTCTGTAGCCTATGGATCAAGGTGTAATTTCAACTTTTAATTCTCATCATTTCAGAGATATATTTGATAAGGTTATAGCTGCTGTAGATAGCGATTTCTCTGGTGGATCTAAACCAAGTAAATTGAAAACCTTTCTAGAAAAGATTCACCATTCTAGATGCCTTTAATAACATTGCGATTCATGGGAGGAATAAAAATACCAGCATTACCAGGAGTTTAAAAGAGGTTGATTCCAATCTTCATAAATGACTTTGAAGGGGTTCAAGATTTCAGTGGAGGAAGTAACTGCAGAAGTGATGGAACTAGGAAGAGAACTAGAATTAGAATTCGGAGCCCAAGATGTGACTGAATTGCCACAAACTAATGATAAAATGTCAACAGATAAGGTATTGCTTCTTATGGATGAACAAAGAAAGTAGTTTCTTGAGTTGGAATCTACTACTGGTGCAGATGCTGTGAACATTGTTGCCATGATAACAAACATTTATCATATTACATAAACTTAGATGATAAGCTGTGGCAGGTTTTGAGAAGATTGGCTCCAACTTTGAAAGAAATTCTACTGTGGATAAAATACTATCAAATAGCATTGCGTGCTACAGAGAAATCTTTTGTGGAAAAAAAAGTCAATCAGTGCTGCACACTTCATTGTTGTCTTACTTTAAGGAATCACCACAGCTACCCCAACCTTCAATAGCGGCCACCCTTAGCAGTCAGTAGCCATTAGCATCAAGGCAAGATCTTCTACCAGCAAAAAGATTACAGATCAATTAAAAACAGCCGTTAGTATATTTTTAGCAAAATAGTATTTTAAATTAAGGTTTGTGCAACTTTTTTTTAGACATAATGCTATTGCACCCTTAACAAACTATAGTACAGTATAAATATAACTTTTATATGTACTGGGAAACCAATAAAGTTTTTTTTTTTTTTTTTTTTTTTTGAGACAGAGTCTCACTCTGTTGCTCCAGCTAGAGTGCCATGAAATCAGCCTAGCTCACAGCAACCTCAAACTCCTGGGCTCAAGCGATCCTGCTGCCTCAGCCTCCCGAGTAGCTGCCTAATGTGCCATCATGCCCGGCTAATTTTTCCTAAATATTTTTAGTTGGCCAATTAATTTCTTTCTATTTTTAGTAGAGATGGGGGTCTCACTCTTGCTCAGTCTGGTTTCGAACTCCTGGCCTAGAGGGATCCTCCCTCTTTGGCCTCCTAGAGTGCTAGGATTACAGGTGTGAGCCACTGCGCCCGGCCCCAACAAAATTTTTGTGACTCACTTTGCTGTGATGGTCTGGAGCTGGAACCACAATACGTCCGAGGTCTTTCTGTGCTTTGATAGGGGTTGGTGGGCATCACTGTTAGAGTGTGGGATTCCAGTCAAACAAGGGAGAAAGGCTAGCATGAATGATTTGTTACTGGACTAGATTCAGATTTAGTGTAAACTCATGTTTATCTTAATGTAGATACAGATAGATAAAAACAATTGTAGATATGTGTGTTTACATGGATTAGTATATATACATATGTTTCCTGGTTCTCTCTGGGGACCAGACACCATGATACTCCATTAGCAATGAGCACATCTTGCATCAAGATCTTGGTTTTCAATGCCATTCTACAATAAAAGGAACCAGGGTTCCTTGAAGAAATAACTGATGCTAGCACTGGGGAAAAGAATATACAAGACAAGCCTAAAAAACCCTGTATTTCAGAAAAGTAAAAATGTACTCAAAACCAAAATGATGGGAGCATGTCAAACTGAAAGAGCTTGAACAGAGCTGGAACAATAGGAAAAGCAAAATTAATAAAGTAGTACTGGATTATGATTCAATGTATAAAATAAATATCCATAAGCCTATACTGATATAAATAAATAACTGAATAAATAAAAAATGAGAGACAAGCGATAAATCTAATCTATAGAAGAATCTCATATAATTTATGAGATACTCCCATTCGAGGAAGTAGAGTTTAAGCTCCCCCTCTTGCATGTGGACTTTGTTTAGGGAATTGCTTCCAGAGAGGAGAGAAGGATGTAAGGCAGAGGGAGTAATTTTACAGAAGAACACCCTAGAAAACACGATCACAGCCAGATGATGAACAAATAAATCTAAATTGAGTTACCTTCTACAAAATACCTGACCAATACCCTTCAAAACTGTCAAGGTCATAAAAAAAAAAAAAAAAAAAAAAGAGAAAAGTCTGACAAAATATCCCAGACCAGAACTGGCTAGAACACATGAAAACTAAATGGAATGTAGTATTCCATTATGGGATTATGGAACAGAAAAAGAACATTAGGGAAAAACTAGTGAAATCCAAATAAACTATGGAGTTTAGTTAATAGCATTGGAATACTAGCTCCTTAGTTGTGGCTAATGTACCATAGTAATGTAAGATGTTAACAATAAAGAAAAATTGGTGAAGAGTATACTAAAATTCTATTATCTTTGCAAATTCTCTGTAAAGCTAACACGATTTTAAAAGAAAGTTTTATTTTAAAATATGTGTCAAAATGATTACAAACTAAGTCAGAAGACAACTATCATTATGGGAAATATTAGTTTTAACATGCATAACAAGTCTAGAGGTAATATTTCTAACAATAATGGACTCTTAAATATTGAGAGGGGAAAGATCGAACTCCTAATAGAAGAATGAGCATAAAATAAGAATAGATACACACAGTGTTGCCTGAACATTGTGGCTGTACATGGCATTGGAAGTGAGCCCCACATGCTAACAAATAGGACAGTGACTCAGTAAACTCTATAACACTATGTGTCTATAAAGAAAAATGATAAAAATAAAAAAATGATGAAAGGAATAAGATATCTATTAATATAAATTTTTACAGTTATGATTTCTGGGTTATAATTTTAAAGGAAAAAAACAAAGTGCAAAAGAATATCTATAGTATGCTAATTTTTATGTAACAATGAAACAAATATACATGAGAAAATTCAAGAAGAATAATTCAGAAATTAATGCATTTGACTCTAATGAATAGTGCTGAGTATTTGGATACATATATGGGGGGAAACGAATCCTGACTGGAAATCCACAGGCAAAAAAAGAAAAATGAATCTGATACAGACCTTACACATTTCACAAAAATTAATTCAAAATATGTCACAGACCTAAAAACATAAAACTCTTAAATATGACATAGGAGAAAATCTATGCGACTTTTGGTTTACAGATGACTTTTAAGATACAAACAATGAAAGCATGATTCTTGAAAGAAAAAATTCATATGTTGGGTTTCATTAAAATTATAAATTTCTGCTCTGCAAAAGACCCTGTGCAGTGAATGAAATGACAACCCACAGAATGGGAGAAATATCTCTCTGAAACATACAGTGGTATGTAAAATACAAAAAGAACACTTAAACCTCAACAATAAGAAAATAAATAATCTAATTTTTTAAAAGAAACTAGACATAGAATCTGAAGAGACATGGCAAAGAAGGTATACGGCATATGTCATTAGGAAATTAATGAGTTACCACTATACACCCGTTAGAAAGGCTACAATCCAAATCACTGACAAAATGAAAGGCTGGGGAGAACATGGAGCAGAAAGAACTTTCGTTCATTGCTAGTTGAAATGCAAAATGGTAACAGCCACTTTGAAAGACTGTTTCTTATAAAACTAAACATATTCTTACCATATGATCTAGAAATTGTGATTTTTGTATTTAACCCAATGAATTGAAAACTTACGTGCACAAAAAGACCTGCACAGGAATGTTTATAGCAGCTTTATTCACAATTGCCAAAATATGTAAGCAATCGAGATGTCCTTCAGTAGGTGAATAGGTAAACAAACTGTGCTACATCCACACAACTGAATATTATTCAGTGATAGAACTCAACTATCAAGCTACAAAAAGACATGGAGGAAACTTAGATGCATAGTGCTAAGTGAAAGAAGCCAATCTGAGAAAGCTGTATGATTCCAACTGCAGTCATGCGCTGTATAGCAATGTCAACAACAGACAGCATATACTATAGTGATCCCATAGGATTATAATGCAGTGTTTTTACTGTACTTTGTCTATATTTAGATATGTTGAGATACACAAATATCTACCATTGTGGCACAGTTGCCTACAGTATTCAGTACAATAACATGCTGTACACGTTTGTAGCCTACTGGTATACAAGACAGCTTAGGTGTGTAGTAGGCTGTACCATCTAGGTTTGTGTAAGTGCACTCTATGATGCTTGCACTACACATTTCTCAGAATGTATCCCATTGTTAAGCAAGACATGACTGTATATGACATTCTGGAGATGAAGGGATGAATAGGTGTGGAGTGTGGTAAATTTTTAGAGCAGTGAAGTTATCCTCTATGTGCTGTTGTAAAGGTTGATTCATGTACATTTGTACATTTATCAGAATCCATGTAATGTACAACACCAAGAGTTAACCCTAATGTAAACTACCAATGTTAGTTCATAGTATGGTAGTAAGGTAATTATTGCATTATTGCTATACTCTATCGGCTCAGCAGTTGCATCAAAGGGATCTCTCTAATGCCAGGTGTTTGCAAGAGAGGCAACAGGGGAGAGGTGAGAGTGTTTATGAGAACTGTGTGCTCTCTGCTCAGTTTTTCTCGAACTCCTGACCTCAAGCGATCCTTTTGCCTTGGCCTCCCAGAGCGCTAGGATTACAGGTGTGAGCCACTGTACCTGGCCACTGCTCAGTTTTTCTATTCACCTAAAATGGCTTTAAAACATAAAATTTAGTAATGTATTTAAAGATTAATCACGACCACTACTCATATCACACACATAAAAAAGTAGTATAATTTCCATGTGAATTTAGATTTAAAGGTAGAAGACAAAATAAAATTGTTATAAAATAACACAAGTAAATACCTCCACAGCCTTAGGATGGGAAAAGATTTCTGGAATAGGGACACACAAAACACTATCATAAAGGAATATATTGATGAATTGAATTTAATTAAGAACTCTTGTTCATTATGATACACCATTAAAAAGGGTTAAAATGCAATCCACAAAGAGAGAAAAAATATTTGCAATACATACATTGAACAAAAGATTCATAGTCAATATCTAGAAGAACTCCTCTAGATTAATACAAAAAATAAAGATAATACAATAAAGAAATGGGCAAAATATTTAAGAATTTAAAAAGGGGTGAGGGTAATTTAAATGGTCAATAAGCATATGGAAAAGTGCTCAATGAAATACCAATACAAACTCAAAAAATTACCTAAAATGAGAAAGTGACAATGTAAAGTGATGATGAGAACATGGAACACTTGCACTCTCATACTGCTGGCTTGTCATGTAAATTAGTAAAATAGCTTGGAAAGCTGTTGGCAATATCACGTAAATAAAGCTATGCATTCCCTATGACCCAGTAATTCCATTCCTAGATGTATAACTGATAGCAATGTATACTTACATCTGTAATAGCCCAACACTAGAAATATACTGTACATTAACAGCAGAAAGAATATGTAAACTACGGTATATCATAAAATGCAATACTGTATATTCCAGCTTAAAAAAGTGAGTGAGCTACTGTTACAAACAGAAATGAATTTCATGCAAGCATAATATTGAATAAAATAAGACACAATGAAACAATGTATACTCTTTTTCTCTATTGTTATAATTACAAAATCTGGCAAAATTAATCTAATGCAAGCAAAGTCAAGATTCAGTTTACCTTTGAGGAGAGATGGGGGTATATTTTGGAAAGGCACATGGGGTCTTCTGAGGTGCTGGTTTATTTCCTCATTGATTACGCAGATTCATCCCCTTTGTAAATATTCATTGACTGTACATGTTTAATGTTATAATAAAGGGGTATAAACAGGTTAATATCAAATGGTATTAATCCTTTTCCTTTTATTTTTGACAAGTATTTCTGTTGGTATTTAATTTAGTTTGGGCAATAAAATTGAAGGTATTAGTTTACTTAGGTAACATTTACATACATGCTATTTCAGAAAATTTTTTTCTGAAACTCTTTAAAATAAAATTCACTTTGTATATGAAATAATAAAAAAGGTATTATATTTGGTAAATTTTAGTAGAATTATCTATTAGGTAAGATAACACAAAAGGCAAACAAAAAGGAGGAAAATGTGTATATGCAAAAGGAGACAAGAATTTGAGAGGAAAAAGAAAAACCCAGCCATGCCCTCTTCCTCATTTTACTTTAAAATTTATCAAACTAAACTAAATTTCTTAATCTTTAAATTTGCAAATTGGATGCCTGCTTTGAATTTAGAAAACAAATATGAATGAGGTCTCCTAGAACTCTGTTAATATTATCTTCATGTTTTTCTTCCTATCCCTAAAGGGAGTAAAAAGGTCTTCTTGGGAAGTGAATCTTATTACTGGGTTATACAACTTTCTATTTTTCACTAAATCCAATTTATAACTATGGTAATCTGACAAATATTTAGATAGTCCTATTGTTGAAGATTACATTATGACAAAGTTATTTAACTCTGGTAGATGTGGCCTCTCCCAATAAATTTTTCTTAAGCTATCCCCAAACAACCTAATATGCTTGATACAGAGAGCAATGAAAATTCATCTTTCTCTTTCCCTTAATCTCTTTAATGTCTAAAGGTATTAAGAACATAATGGAAATTACACTGAAGGATTTTCAAAGACTTTAACAAAAAAGGGCTAAGTCATCCATGATTGATCAAAGAGAAAAAGTAGATTATTTTCATTAAATTTTGAAAGACTAAAGTTTCAAATACACTTTGTGAAAATTTTCTAAAGGTGTCACTATGCCATTGTTTTCTTGTCGAAGAAAACTAATGATGGCAACATTAATATAGCGTTATCTTTTTTACAATATGACGAAATAAATTCCCTCTCAAACCCTCAGCCTCAAATGTAGCAATTCTTTAGCATTAACATGCTAGTTAATATATCTATATTATCCAAATAAAATATAAATGGCAGATAGCAAAAAGGTATACAGTGATGAAATATTCTGCTTTATATTATTCATTAAGCTAAATAAATGAATATTTGTTTCAACTCAACTCACAGATTGCTTTAAAAACCCACCAAGTAATCTGAAATCTCTTTCCATGAGGTTTTGACATTTCCAAAGAAAAATAGGACAGAAAGGATAGGAGCTTTCCATGTTAAATCCCATCCAACTGGAGGCTATGTATCAGTATACTAGAGAGGCTTTGCTCTTTATTCACCATGCAGGTCTGTGGTCAGAATCTGTACTATCCAATGAACCGCTACCTATAGTAGGAAGATGCCTGGAGGTTGCCAGATGCTAGCAAGAGAAGCAGCCTGTATCAGGATGAATGATGAAAGGAACAGAGACAACATCACTCAGTATCTGATGACTGTAGCTCTCGGGGAAGGCTTAACAGATGTTATATCAGGTGGGTTCCTCCAGGATTACCATCTGTCATGGAAAAGAGCAGAAAAAAATTACTCAACATCACACTGACACAAAGCATGGATTAAGAAATTGGCTTTATTGGGGAACGTGAAAACTCATCAGGCCAAGGTCAGCAGAGGAGAGATGTAAGCACACCATGCTCCCTGGCCCCTATCCTCTCTCTCATCACACCACAGAAGTGCACACCAGTCCGGGGCATCTGCTCGACACAGCCAGAATTTCTTCCTAGTGCAAGGACCCCTCCCCCTGTGGAGGTCTCCCTCCTTATATGGCAGGCCTGAGAGTAAACTTAGCAGTGGAGGAGTAGACCCTTATGGGAACAGCCATCTGGACTTGGCTGCCAGCTGTTTCTAGGATTGACTGAATGGCCAGCTGCCCAACTCCTGAAGACTTTGGGCCTGAGGGATATTACAGCATTTCCAGAAGAAGGGAGCCACCCCAACCCAAAAGCCTTTTTGTCCAGCTAAACGTGTGACTTCCCACAGTTGTATTGTCATTGTTCTTCTCCTGCACCACAAAGAAAAGATTCCTTGTCTCAGTCTCCTGACTTGCTCTTTTTTCTCCACACCACAATCCTTTATAATTTTGTCAGTTTATCAGTCCTCAATTTAATTATATTTATTTCCATCCAGAGAGGCACCTGCAGCTCAAAGTGATCTTGTGATCCAAAGGCCATCCTGTGAGTGGTGGCAGAATTAGAATCTAAATTTGAAATCCCATTGAGATCACTAAAGATGTTATTACTTCAGAGTGGTCACATGTGTGACATTTAGCATGGAATGTATCATTGGCTGTGACCACTCTACTCCGTGCGTGAAGCACTCTGCTTTTCACTTTCACACGTCTATATTGGGATTTCAAGTAATCTTGCTCTTGAATCCATCTTTTCTCCCCACACCAGTCTTTATGCATCCAATAATCTCTCTGCGTAGGTATTCATTTTTCTTTCTGTAAGCATTTATTAAGTCACTGTTCCAGGCACTTTGCTAGCAGTAGGATACTCGGGGTTATATAGAATATGTTGTCTGCCCTCCAGGCATATCGAGTCTAAAGGAAGAGGAAAATGTGAATACATACAGAGTTCAGAGTAAGTGGCTACAGAAATATTTTCCCTCCAACCCCACCTTCTTCTCTGTCTTTGATTTGATTAAGTAGACGTGAAAATAAATAAAATCAGTATCTTTTCCTCTAAAATACAGGAAAAAACAAAGGAGAAGATTCTATAAAAGAAAACTATTAGGTAGATATCGAGGGATTCTGGGTCTCCTAGGAGTGAAAGTGGGTGTTGTTACCCGCATCTTGGTCCTGCCTAATCCTAATCTCCCGATTGGCTGCCATGCCTGGGGAGGAGGGAATACCCAATGAATCTGACAGATGTAAAAGAATGCAGAGTATTCTCTAGCACATGGGCCAAGGAGCTTCGGTACCCTACAGTCTGGAAATTGAACTAGAACAACCCACATGCCCAGTAAGACTCAGGTCATGCAGGTCCCCAACTGTCCAATCAAAGTGATTCTGTGATGATGTTTGAACCACGGGGAGGTCTCTATCTAAGCACTATAAAACAAGATGCAGACCACAGCCAACTCCCTTCTTCTGTTCCCTTTTTATGGCTCTCTCTTTGCTACAGCAGTGGGGCAGGTCGTCATCTGTGGAGCATGTATCATCCTCTGTAAACCTATATCTTGCTCTTGCCCTATCATCCTATCTTTCCCTCTTCAATCAACCTGATTTTCATGCTTGCCTAACTTCGGTGTGGTTGGTCATTCTTCTACTATGAGTGTGCCAAGAACTGACATTTCAGACTAAAATCTGACAAAACCATTTCTAGGTGGACCCAAATTATTTGTGTTCTCAATGTGCTAAAGTATTCTAACTCATGGTGTTAGGATGGAGAGCTGGTGGAGAGCTGGCACACATAGGTTTGAGAAAAATTTTTCCAGACAAAGATTAGGATAGAAGGAAGAAGTTCATTTTACTTTCCCAAGAGTGGGAAAGGGCCAAACACAAGAGAAAAAATGGAAAATTGTGTCAGCCTAGAAAAGGAGCTACTCAGTCCTTTTATGTAGAAATGTAAAAAAAAAAAAAGGAATGAAAGATGATTTATGGTTGTAGACAAATTAATAGGGTGTTGTGGATTGCCTTATCCCTCCTTCCCTTCTTCTTAACCACAAGCAGATAATGGAATCTACTGTGTGAAACTGTTGAATCCTTCCTTTTCTTTTATGTCCTCAAGATATGATTATGGGCTGGGTTCATGTCTGGAGATTGTCCCACATGCTATCATCCAGAACCTTCTCAGGAACTACTCCAGGCTATAGAAACAGATGCTAAAAGCCAGTTTTAGTCAATAGGTGTAGCAACTGTAAAAAAAATTTACATTTACTTTTTGTCTGCTGGGCTCCTTTGAGATGTTTGTGAAAACAGAGTCCTTGCAGGTTGCCTATTAGCTAGGTTGAGAGGGAAGAAGAGAGCAGAAAGCTGATTTGGTTTGCTCACAAGATCCACAATCATATCAATGGTTAAGTTGTTTCATTTCTTATTTATTTATTTATTTATTATTTCATCATATTATGGGCATATAAATATTGTTAAGGTTACATATATTGCCCTTGCCACCCCTCCACCCCCTGCCGAGTCAGAGCTTCTAGCACGTCTATCCTCATTCCTTATTTATTAAACAAACTTTCATTATCTATTTTGTGATTTGAATAGAGGTAAGCTCTGGCATCCGGCATTTTGATGGTTCTATCTTTGTAGTCAATTAAATCATTTTAAGTATTTGCACATGTGTTACAGTTCCCACTAGATTAATGTTAAACCCATCTCTGAATCCTACACCAACCCTGGTCTAAGATTTTGTGGTCTGATGATGTGCTGAGGTTACAACAATAGCTGTGAAGTCCTGGAGGGAGGAAGAGGTCTTCTCTCCTCTCTGAGCCTAAGTTGGCAATCTTTTCCTTCTGAGAATTTTGCCTGAGGATAGTGTTAATGACTTTCATGTTGAATGGAACAAAGCAAAATTTTCCAGACACCCCAAATAAAAGGATCCCACCCATATTTTGTACTTAAGATATAAAAGTGCCCAACCGACAAAAA